>CAUJGU010000405.1:0-60938 GCA_963169105.1 Ceriagrion tenellum
CCTTTCCACCCCATTCCCCCCTCCTCCTGCACCATTAAGAATTTCTTCCCCGGATTCTTTTTAAGCATTCCCTTCCCCCAAGGCGTTCCTCCCAAACGCCTCCTTGCCCCTTTAACCTCCCCCCCCCACAGTCTTCCACCCCAAATCCCTCGGTATTTTACTACGTTGCGCGCCCGTTGCTCTGGTGTGGTGGTCGTGGCATCGCGATTGAAGTTTCGGTATTTTTGGCTCCTCCTGCGCCCCTCTCACAAACCTCCTCTGCGGAAAAATAATGGTCTTTAGAGTCTCTTGATGCGTCTTGTGCTCCCCAGGATCCGGAGCAACGGTGTCTGTTTTTGTCTGCGGTATTAATTCCTGTGCGCTTCCAAATTTCGTGTCGTATTTTCCGACGAGTTCAAAATTAAGAAGTTTTTCTACTAAAAAAAACCTATTTAAAGTCTCTTTCTGTCACCACTGCAATTTTTATGTAAGTGATAACTATTCAGCACGAGGTGATCGAAATGCCTGCGCTTTCTCTTAACTGATTTCTAGATGAGGAGTTCTTTTGCTCCCTGTTAGTTTGACAAAATTGTTTCTTGAGGAACAGACCTCACGCTGGATGAGGGCTAACATAATTTTCCCTCTGTTCAAGGCTACGGTTAATTATTTAGCTAGATTTAGTCGGAGCATTCCAGGTCGTACCAACTCACTTTATCAGAGCTTACTCCGCAGTTGCATAGTTCAGAGCCTTATACACGGAGTCACCCTCTGAAGTAAAATTGATTTAAAAAAGTCGATTTCCCTGCGCTCTCTTTTCTTGCCCTGGTGTCAAGAGTTGGGAGAAAATGCTCCCACGACACGCCATCGTCGCACACTTATGCTTATCATTCCATTCAAGAGCTCAAACTGGCTCTAGGGAATGAAAATGAAATTCCCTTGTTAATAAATTGGCCTATTTCTTAGGGGTTACTCTTTACCGAGCACTTTACTGGAGTTTTTCGCCATATCCTCTCGTGGGAGGAGGCTGATAGTCTCTGCGTCGTCCTCCGAGCACTTCTTTGGTTCACGAAAAAAATCATATTCGTCGCGGCAGTAATTTTCGAGTCGTCTCATCACATGAATTCACGTCTGAGAGTTTAGAATCTTTCCCGTTCGGGAGCGGGTGGAACGATTTGAATGCTTTATGCACGGGTGCCGTCATTGTGTAACTTTCAATCCGCCCGTCATATCTTTTATTTGTTTCCGAAGTCAACCTTTGAACTCTCCCAATTCTCTTTTGTCGCCTCAACACCCGACTTTCTCTCCCCTACCGTCTTAGACCCCCCCACTCCTGCAGCCATATCTTGTGCCGCCGCTCTCTCACACCCGCCTTGACCTTAGCTCGCGTCCTATTCCTCGCAGATATCGCCCTTAGCAGCCGGGGAGGATGCGCGGCGACCCGCAAGTCCGAGAGCCAGCCAGCCGTCTCTCTCACACACATCCAGCGACTGTCCTCCCCCTCTCTTCCCCCCCCCCGCTTCTCCACACCCGCCGCTCTCGCAGCCGTTGCATCACACCCATATCTCTCCTCGACTCCTCCACCGCCCACCCTCAGTGCTCCCTTCCGCCCCCCTCGGTCGACCCATCCGCCGGGCGCCGCCTCCCTCTCCTGCCGCCTCCACTCCCCCCCCGCACGTCAGACCCGCTCCCACACCCCGCCCGTTACCCTTCCCCCTTGACGCATCCTGGTACCGCTGCCGTGGAATCTTGTGGGCGAGGGCCGCACCATGCATCACTCCCTCCCCCCACCCACTCCGCCTCGCTTTAACCCTTCCAGAGACTCCCCCGCCCCCACACGAATGTCCCTTCCGCCCCTCCAGACCGCCTCCGACTCCTCCTACTCCTCCTCCTCGGGGGCTTAGAATGCGAGTCGTGTAGATGGGTGTGGAGAGGAGGGAGGAGCAGAGACATGGATTCTTGCGTGGGGATGGAGGGAGGTTGGTGGGGGGGGAGTTGACGGGGTGGTTTAGCGGAGGGGTCTTGCGTTACAATACGCTTCTCCCGTCCTCTCTCTCTCTCTCTCCTTGTGCTTCTCCCCCCCCCCCCCACGTCTCCTTTCTTGCACTCCCAACGCGGTGCTGAGGTGGTGGTGGTGGTGCGTGGTGCTAGCTGCTAACTCAGTGCCCTGGCCCATTGTGTGTGCCGAGTGCGTGCCCCCCCTCCGCCCAACCCCTCCCCGCAACGTTCTATTCCCGCCGCCTTGTCTTCGCCGCTCTGTCCCTTCCTCTCTCTCTCTCAAGTCCTCCCCCCATTTCTCTCTCCTTTTCCGTCCGTCCTCCTCCTCCTCTCCCAATAATAACCCTTTCCTTCGACGCCGTCCCGACTCGTCCCATCCGTCCCCCTCCCCATCCATCCCCCTCCCCATCCATCGGTGCCCACCGGTCGCTCGGTCGGTCGGTCGTCGGGTCTGCTTTTAAATTGGTTTCCATCTCCGTTGTGCTCGCTTCGCTGCTGCTCGATGGTTTCCTCTCCATCCCGAAGTTTTCGGGGGAGAGGCATTTTGCATCTGGGGGAAATTTTGAGGGCACGTGCGGACAGGGGCGAATGGTTAATGTTGGACTCGATCGAGCTGTGGAGATGGTATTGGTCACGTATCAAGTACCAAGAAATGCCGAATTTTTTTTTATTTTCCGACTGAGGGAATGAAGAATTTTTCTCTTGGTGCACGCCCTTATTTCGTTGCATGATTCTGATTTCCCGGCGAATCTTCTGGGTGATATCTTTTGAGTATCCCTCTCGATTGGGTTCATCATTTCTTCAGACGTTTCGATAAGAAACTTGGGGATCCTGGTATCGGATCAAGGGGTTGGATTCTAACTTTTACCTTTCATTAGAATCATAAGAATGGTAAAGTTGCGGGAAAATATGCTGATGATTTTGCACCTTTTACATTTATTTTCTAATTACTGTCATTGCCGTAGCATTGACTGCTATTTAATATCAATCTACCATAGATAATAAGCTGGAATTCATAGATTATGAGTAGAATGTTAGATGTGATTGATTTAGGATAAATGGCGATTCAGGCCTACTTGATGAAGAAATTTAATGTTTTCATTCGCTATTTTTCATCGCTATTTTGTGCGTGGACCTAGTAAGTAGTAAAGTGATTTAATCTCAATGAAAATAAAATTCTGCCCGTCTACCCGGAAATAATATCTGAACCACAATTTTACGTCACTTGGTCAAGTGACAGAGACATCATCCTCGAGACAATTACTCCGAGTTGATGATTTCCATAAATACTTCATGCCATCCAAAACTGGGAAATCGTTCTCCTTTGGCCGTCTGGTGATATGAACATTCTTTACATTGCTTAATGATCGATGTATAACTATTTGGGAGGCTGATTTAGGGTAATTGGCGCTAGTAAATAGAAGAAGGGGCGGGTCCCTCGGCATTCGCCCTATATATGTATATTCGCTTCATATGCATGCACTGATGTCTCACCTGCGGCGCCTCGGGAGGATTCGGTCGCTGGGATGGGGAGGAGGGAGGAAAGCGGTTTGATAAAGGAGTCGGCCGGCCTAGGATGAGAGGAGAGTGGTGAAGAAGGAAGGTGGGTGGAGGGCTTGCGAGGTTCGTAGCGGATGTCTGGTGGTAGAGACCTCTTGGAACGATTAGAGAAGGGAAGACGGGAGGGTGTAAGGGGTGCAACCGTGCCACCACTGCACCGAGCGATGTCCTCTCCGCGACCCACCACCCCTCCTCCCACCACGGGGGTGTGGCGTAGACTTGGAGAGAGAAAGGAAATGCTTAAAAGGCGAGTTTCCAAGTGCGAGGCGGGTTTCCTGTCGGACGATGGGGAGCGTGTGTATGTCGGTCAGCACTAATCATATTCAAGGGAAGGGGCGGATGTCTAACTCTTCATTTCATTAAAAAGTAAATTGTAAACTAGCTAAACCAGCATTACGAGTGCCCGAAAGAGGAAACCAGAAGTGTCGTAGACAATATTACAAGGTCTCATCATACGCGTTCTACTGAATGCATCCTATTCGTTATGTTTTGGATATAATGCTTGTGTGAAATAGTTTAAAATGGAGTGTCCACTAACTACCACATAATATGAATTTCGGGAAATTCTCGCTATGGTGCGGGGAAAGGTTGGAGTACCAGCTGAAATCCATAGGTATATTTGCTAACCGTGAAATAATTTATTGCCAATGTCGGTGGCTTTCATTATTGATTCCATGACTTTGGTTTTTTGACGCAATACTTTTGTGCCTTCAAAAAGCAGACCGTCTGGAAAAACGAATTGCGAACAGAGCAAGATAATTTTGTAAATTCGCGATGTATATGTTTAATCGTTGAATACTAGTCATTCATCCTGGTATCGGTATGTACATACGTTCCGATAAGCATTTAACATAATCAAATCTCTAGTGCATTTTCATTATCCATTATCGCCTCACCCTCATAATTCATACGCCCACTCGGCCAACCGGAAACTCCGAAACCCTCCCGTCTCTGCGGACTCCCCGTCGTGGCTTTCGGGCAGAGGGGGATGAAGAGAGGAGGGCACTAATTTTAGATGCAGATCAGATGCAAATGACCCGGTGCAAGATTGTTTTTCTCGAGAAAAAGAGAAATTTTTCCTCTTCCTTTCTCGAGGAACGAGTTCCCATGCAGCGTCCTAGATTTTAAGATGTAGCAGGAGGAACGGGAATGGAGGAGACTTGAAGATTCTTCCGTTGCTAAGCGCCGTTTCAGAGGCAAACCCTCCCATTCCTCCCCCCTCTCCCATCCGATGGAGAAGAGGGAGAGGCTTCTAGCAGATAGAGGGAGCAGGGAGAAAGAAGGAACGAACGTTCCCTCTTTGCCCTTAGCCAAAGGACGTGAGGAGAAGGTGGGAGGGAAAATGAGGAGGAGGCAGCCGCCCGGGGAGGAGAGTATGTGTAGGTCGTACTGGAAGACCGAGAGGGTGCCTCATCCATTTCGTAAAGGGGGGGCCTTGTGGAGCGGGATTCGCTCGGAAAAGCCTTGTCGGTGGGGCGGAGAAGGAAGGGGGCCCGTTGGCTTATTCATCCTCGGAAGGGGGAGAGACTAGTGGGGAAGGGCGAGTGGGGCAGCAACCCCCACTGCCCCCTCACAACGCCTCCCTGGCTTAAAATTTTATCCTTCTGCTTGCACCACCGTACCTTCTCCGGCGCCCCAATGCGGCCCCACCTCCCCCAAACCCTCAGAAGCGCTCCCCTTCGCCCCCACATCCCTCGCACTCCCTGCCCGCGTAGCCATTCCTTCCCCCCGCTTCCTTCCTCCTCATCCTCCTTGTGTGTGTGTACCATGGTCCTCCTTTCTCCCTCCCTCCCCCCCTTTAGACCACCGCCACTTCTCCTTTTCCTCTCCTTTTAGCTTCTCCCAAAGCTTCTCCCGCCACGCTAATGCCTCCACGCTTCCACGCCTTCCTCCCGCCCCCTGCGCCTCACCTTGCCGCACCCCGCGCCCTTCCACTGACCCCTTTTTCCACTCCCACGCCTCCCAACTGCGGGTGCCGACGCCGCTCCCCCTTCAACCTCCCTCCTCCTCTCATTCAACCCCGCCTCCCTCTTCCTCTGAGAAGGAACCTCTTCCCTTCCCCCCGGCCAAAACCTCCCCTTTCTCCCACTTCTCCTTCTTCCTCCCTCCGACTGCGCCAGGGCTATCAAATTAGCGCCGCTGGCCTTTTTTTGCATCTCTTGCCCCCCTTCGCCGTGTCTAGCGCAGGCTTCCCTTTCCTTGTTTGTGCAAATCTTGTCGGTGGGTGTGAGTCGGGGTGGACGGGTGGACTGTCCCTCCTCTTCCTACTTTTCTCCGTCGTCATCGATGATCATATCGCACGATGAAATACGTCGGTGTTGATGAAGCATTAGCGAGGCAAACGAAGCGCGTAATACTTTAGCCCGCGTATTCATTTTCAATCGTAGTGAAGAGGACTTTAACATATTTCAACTAGCTTGGAATTTCCTCAACAATATCCGTCATCCCTTTAGTCTTGCTCGTGGGACTCGCGAGTTAGCTAATCGCATCAATATTCATTGCCAGGGTTACTTTCTGGCGCAAGTAAGTCAAACGATCGCGCCCTTTATTTATAGATTCAAAGTGAAAATTACTTTGTCAATGTAATACATGTTAATCAGTTATAGTTGGTTCGACAATAATCGCTCGGTGATAATATATTTATTCTCTACCCGCGCCTGTGAATCACACTTTTTAGTACAATGAAGCTGGAACCAATATATCTTTTGGAAAATGACAAAGACAGTACCTCGGCACCTGATCGCCGGTGAGATTCTTCGTTAAATAATTATCCAGGCTCACAGATAACCTTACTTTAGTTTTACTGTTGTAAAAAAAGTGAGGATAATATAGTCTGTGGAGCTGTACCAGACATTATGACTCAGGAATTGGATATATTTCTCCATACACCATATTCTTCCCTGTATTTAAAATTACCGCTCCTTAAACTATTGAAACCAGCAATAAGCTTTGAAATGTCAATCGTATCTTAAGAGTGCTAATTAGTTTCATTCTGTGATAGATACTAATTCAATTAAGACCGTGAGCGATGGTTTCGGCCAAAACCTTATGGAACTCCATTGTGATTCGAGAAAACTTCAAATTTTTAAAGGTCTACGTTTCTAAGAATAATATATTTATTACTTCAACTGGCTTTGCTTTAGCAGCTTCGGGAAATCAATTGAAGTCTTCTTGGTTTTTTGTGCGAGTTATTGATTAGATGTTCTTTTATATTCAATTAAAATCATAGGAATATCCCGGATGACAAAGTGATTCTCTTGCTCTTTGTGAATATGATTGTTAAGTGTCGTCCAATCAGTTGTCTACGTGTACTTTTACCCCCTCCCCCCTACACCACACCCTCTACAGGCCTTGGCAGAGCTTCTAGTCCCCGCCCCTCTCCGCTCGAAAGAGAATTGTCATCGCACGGCCCTTCTCGCTCTTGTTTGCCGGGCGCGCCGCTTCGTGCTATCTGTGACACATGTCTCCGCCGCGCCTCCTCGCCCAAGGGCAATTTGCACGCACTGTTTGCAGATCGGTAGTCGAATAAGAGGGGAGGGGATGCTGCCGGGGAGGGAGGTAGAGAGGTGGGTTTCATCGAGGGTCAGGAATAGAATGTGTGGGCGATGAAATCGGTGGCTGCGTGGTGTTGGTGCTGCGTTGGCACTTTTAGGGGAAAGAGAAGAAGACTTGATGCCACGTTTCCCTATCGGCATACGTACTGGCGTGCGTACGCGCGCAGAAGCCGGAATCGCAGTGGGAATGCAAGTCTGTAAGCATTTTATTCGTAGATCCAAACGCCCCCAAGTTACAGTGGTTGGCGTAGCGCCGGCGGAGAGAGAACCGGAGATATGAGATTCACGATATTTTAAGGTGGCAAAGAAAATGGAGAAGGTTATGAATTTAATGTTATTCTCCTCAATGACAAGAGAGGAGCGTCATTTGTTTTTAACACCATTCCGAAAACTTCAAAGGGTCTGTCGAATTTGGGAAATCTCATTTCCTTTTTAATGAAACTGTGTACTTCCAACTACTATGAACTTAATGAAATTGCACCTCATCTAGAATAGAGTTTTTATTAAGCTTAAGCGTTACTTTACTTTCTCTTCTAACTGTGTGCCCAAGACTGAAAGTGGAAGAGATTTTATGAAGGGGTTCTGAAATTAAATGAAAGTAATTAAGTAGTGCTCCTAACCCGCTGTGCCTTTTGCGCCTTCATTCTCGCAGTAATTAGCTCCCGGCCTTCCTCTCCATGTGGTAAATATTGATTTACGATACCTGTTGACAAAAATTTCGTCATTATTGTTGAGAGTGCACATTCCGCTCTCTCACCGTCCCGCATTCCTGCGATAAGCAAGTTCAGTTGGCAAATACGATGTCGCGCTGAAACTGAAACATGCGAGCATCGTGATGTTGTTGAAGGAGCCGAGCACATCGCAACGTGGCGTAGCTTGGAGCGAAGCGGGAGGATTCGGTTGGTCGAGAGGGAAGGGTGAAGTGGAGAGAAGGGTAAAAGGGGATGTGTTGTGTTGGGGCGGAGGGTATGTAAACTCCTCTCTCGGTTGGAGCCTTTGGGGCCAAGAATAGGGGCGTGATTGTATGGAGGAGGAATTCGTGGAACGGAAGGGTTAAAAGGGTGGGGGTGCAGAGGAGGGGGAGGAGGAGGGAAAGCTGGGAGGGGGAAGGTGGAGTAGGCGATCGGAAAGGATGTGGGGGGAGAGGAGAGGAAGGTTGAAAGGGAAAGAGAGGGGGGAGAGAATATAAGGGTTAGGGATACTGATGCCAAGTTGGGTCGGCGTTTAAGTGGGCGGAGAGGCTGGGGATGAAGGGGGAAGGGTGGCTGGAGGACAAAATAAAGTAGCGGGGGCATTTTGTTCTCTGTTTAAGAGTGGTCCAGGGGGGATGAGGAGGGTGCTGTAGGGAGGGAGAAATGGTCAGGGGAGAGGAATCGTAATAATGAGGATAGTTAGGAAGGGTAACTAGGGGTTGGAGCCGGGGAATCTTGAGATCAGATTTTAGACCCGGGGGTATGTGGTGGCGATATCGCGGGGAGTAGAGGTCTGCTATACGATACATCGTTCGCCTGGGAAGATCCTGAAGCCTTCCCGCTCACAACTCCTAAGTCACGCTCGATCATCCCTCCTCGAAAAACGGAAAAGTCTCAGTTCCTCACCAGTATGTTAGCCTCCCGACTCGCAAACCAGCGTAAATCACACACGAGCGCGTGTATATCAGCACCCTGATGGATTCGTGCGTTTATTGGACCATTTGGAGCCACAAGAGCACTGAATCATACCCCCTTACCCATTATTTCCACGCTGGTGAAGATGCCAGAGGGAGCCGTAACTTATCAACAGGTTATTCATCTGGAAAAACCGGACGGAGGTGATTGTTGAAATTTGAACCGAGCCTTTTGTCCTGCTTACCCGTCAAATGCATTAACTTAATATGATCGAAGCCGGATCAATTTGTACTGTTGAAGTCCTCGAAGAAAAGGATACTATCGAGAGCTCTTGTATTCAAAGTTTTATTTGTATTTAATCTAATTGAAGGGCACTGCAATGTAGGTGTCACTGTGAAAACTGAAATTCTTTTAGTAACAATTTTCTCGGGATATCTCTATTGTTTCGTGATGGCGCGTTTAGTTCAAACTTCCGATATCGTTAGTGATGAGCGAAATTTTAAATAGTGCCCCTTCTAATTCCGTAGTCACTTGCGGAGAAGTTACCGATGAAAACTGGTTTCAATCGCCGTTAATCACCTAGGGTCTCCGTAATTGAATTTCACTATCGTCCTTCAGCACGTTTCCGAGTGAGCTAGCTTTGCAGTTCTCTCAGGCCTTCTCACTTATACACTGTCTTTACGGTAATGCAAGGTCCGCCGTAGTGCTATTCGCCGCTGACGACACGCTCTCCGCCCCCGTCACACACGCTCCTTCGGTGTACGCCTTGAAGCGCCGACGATTACCCTTCGTCGCCGCGAAAGACACTAAAGCCGGCGAGGATCTCTCGAATTGTAACGGACACACTTCCTCCTCCCCCCCGAAATGCCCCTCCAAAACCCCACACTACCCGTCAGCCATCTACCCTGCGATCGCCGCGAGCGTCGACGTCGATGCCCTCTGTGGGCCTGCGCAGGAACTGAGGACCTCACGTCTCCGAACCAGATAGTTCCAATAATGACCGCGCAGATGCCAGGACCTAAGCGAATGTGAGCGATGGGGGGTAAGAAGGGACTTTCCGAGATTCCTTCGGGCGCGGGTCCATCGAAAGCGTATTACGTCCACGCCACACCGGTCGGCTGGCTCGTAAGTTTCTCGGAGATGTTAAAACCTCGACGTCTGCGTGGGTTTTAGAGTTTACTACGCACGATAAATTAATCTCGTTATTTATCTTACTCCGACCACCGTATGGAAGCGAATGGCGTCACCCTGCGTCAGGCAAAGCGGTTAAGGTCGAAGTAGTTATACAAGGCGATCCTTTCGAAAAGCGACCCGAAAAGATGTCAGTGTCGGCGGCGGGTGCTGGAGCGGGAGGGATAAGTCTTGGGAGAATTCAAAGAAACGAGTAATGCGTCGCGGAATGCCGGAGAGAAAAACAACTGCTGCGGAAATTCTTGTACTACATGACTGGCCTTGAAGAATCGCGGGAAGGAGTACAACAAATATGAATCGACTTGTGCAATCATTGAATCATGAATTCGTGCGCTGTGAACGCGTACAGTTGGCAATGAAATACTTGGTTAAGTTCCACTCAAATCAATAAATTTGTAGATTTTGGCCGCGACTGCGTGAAAGGGACGGACGTCCGTTTCGATGTAACGATTTTTGTTGCAGGGGCAAAGGGGATACTTACATTTAATATTGCTGTGTATTCAATGGTGTAAAAAACAGTCGATCGAGAGAAACTATTTTCCTGCTTCTTATTTTACCTTAAAATGTTTCAACCTGAAACTGTTAAAGCCAGTGAAATGTGATAATTAGTAGCGGCCTGAAATGCGGATAAGTACGAGATTTTTCTTCTGTGATTATATGTCAATGAAACCAAATTTTTGCTGATCGCCGGAAGTTTTTGTTCATTTGGCGCCTTTACTAGACGATTTGTAGAAATCTTTTTCGTATCAGCTGAACTTGAGATAAAACCCTCGCGCGATGGTTTCTGAATACAGATGGAAGTTGAAAATTGAGGGAAATAGTGGCAACGAAGCAGCTTTGAGGAGGGAGACGCACGTTTAACCCTCCAGGATCGAAAACGGGGAAGGAGGTTGGAGGAAGGGAGGTTGAAAGAAGGGAGTTTGGAGGAAGGGAGGACTAAAGGAGAAAAGAGAGAGAGAGAGATTGAGTGGAGGGCGTGGGCACGAGGACGTTACTTCCAACTAAATGGGGTAGATATCGCACAGTGTGGGGCCGGGGAAACCCTTTTTGGGGACGGAGGATATGGAGCTATTGGGAAGCCGAGTGGGGAGGTGGAGGGGGAGATTAAGAGGTCTATAGTCGGGGGAGGAGGGATGTGGAAGAGTGTGGGGAGGTGGGAAAGAAGAGGAACGGATGGTTAGAGGGAAATGCGATGGGGAAGGAAGTCAACGGAGCCGAAGGGGTCGGAGGAAGAGGAGGGTAGATGGTTGGGGGAGGTCTTAGGAGGTGGTCATGGAGGGGGGGGGTGTATCCGGGTGGGGAAGAGTGGGAGGGCGAATGGGCGAAGGAGGGAAGGGAGGAAAGGTAGGAAAAATTAATTACCGGGTCCGTATGGAAGGAGGGGGAGGGATGTAAGGGTGGGTGGAGACGAAGGCCCTATTCCAGCCATTCTCCCGAAAACCCTTCCCCATTCCGAACCCCCGCTTCGGGTGAAGGGGAGAGCGAGGGTACGCGGGGAAAGGGTTTTCTGGTGTGGGATACTCGGAGCCTTTCACTGCCCTCCCCCGCCTTCTCAATCCCCTATATCTTCTCCCTCTCCGTAGCGAGCAAACCCTGCCATTCTCTCCCCCCCCGCGCCACCTTCCTTTTTCCTCCCCCTCGCCCACCCCCCGCGTTATTGGATCGTTATGTGAGGCCCCCCCCCGTTGTAAGGGGGGTCGGTAGGTGTAGGTTGGGGCGAAGTATGAGGAGGACCTTGAGGCGGTGTGGTGGGAGAGAGGCGAGATAAGGGAGGGATATATACACGCAGAGCGAGGGTACGGAGACTAAGGGTTTGGGAGTGGGTTGCTCGGGAAGGAGGGAGGGGGTTTATGTGAGGGTGGAGAAGGGTTTGTGCATACGGGGAGGAGAGGGCGAAGGAACGAGCAACGACTCTCCTATCTCTCTTCTCTTCGTTCCTCTTCTTTACTCCGCTTCTCCTGCCCATCTTCCCCATCCTCTCTCACTCTCTCTCCTTCCCTATACTCTTCCCCGTTCGCCGTGCATCGACCTCTTCAGGACCTCTTTTACCCTTCACTCGTGGTTATCCTCTTTCTGTCCTCCATCAAATTCTCACGTACGTGGGTACACTATCGACCTCTGTAGTTGAATTCTCAAGGTATATTTCAACATCCGTCTTGCTACCTGGATTACTCGATGACTGATCATGAATAAGCTTTGGACAATTTACCTATGTAATTCCTATGTTCAAACCCTTAATTACCACATTAATGTGCATGAAACCATGACCGATCTCAAACGAAGCCATTTTAGGGAAATGTCAGTGTTTTCTTTCCTGCAGGCTTTGCGTACATTTTTTCCAAATGCGTCTAATGGAACACTATGCATTACATATAAAAACTAATTATCAAAGGAGTTCTCCGCTAAAGTGCTACTCTATACCCATGAAGGTGTTTCTAAAAAGTAATTTATCGTTAAAGGAACCCACTCTTACAATCGGTGAGATTTCGAACATGCCGAGTTACAGCGATTGATGGATGTTTAACATTTGCATATAGATACAACATACGCTGAAAATATTTGCGCAGGAAGTGCTCTGCGCCTGTTGTGGGAAATGCTGAGACAGTGGAAGTTGAACTTCTCTTCTGTGCGCTGGCTCATTGAGAATATCTTTGTATTTGCTGCGGATGGGTCCGAATTTTTTTGGGAATTTCTCTCTCGTGGGTGACTAGTATACAAGTTTCCGCGCACGTGAACGACCAGTCTTATGCGCATTTATAGCGTTGGCGGGTGGTGTTTCAATTGTTCCCTTAGCTCATTTTCCTTCAGTCTCCCCTGCCTGACACCGTAGCCACGTTCACCGCATCCGTAGGAAGCCGTACTTCGGTCTGGGAAACTTTCCCCCGCCTCTCTCCATCCATATGGCCCTTATCAATCGAGGCGTATTTTGTTTTTGGAATTCCTAGCGTCGAAATGGGGCGCCACCTCCCCCCCCCCCTTTTTCTGCGTTTCCCACTCCCTCCGTTTTTCTCTCCAAGACACACAAGTGACGGGGATAAACTCGTGGTTGGTTTTTCGGATTAGGGGGGGGGGGGGTGGGGGGTTAAAGGGTGTGCGGTACTGTCATTTTTCGCTTTGTGGAGCTCCGACCTCGTTACCGGGGAAAAAGCAATTGTTTTCGCATCCGCAGTCAGGGTTGCGTGTGTTGGGGAACCCCTATTCGACGCGTGAATTATTATTTTCTGATGCGTTTTTGAGCTTTTATAAGGGCGCGGATGTTCCCCGGTCGGCGTCCGTCCGCGAGAAAGGCCGAGGGTGAAAGTTGAAATTTGCCGCGGAGGATTTTACAGGAATGAAGTGTTTGCGTAATCATCGTGTATCGAGAGGGAGGGATTTGAAAAGGTCGTTGGTTTGGCTGGTTTGAGGGTGGCATGGGCATCTTGCGTTTTGCGAGGGCGATGTTTGAATTCTCGGAAAGACTAGAATTGATTGACTGACGAGAATGGGCTTGAAGGGAGAAAGTTGAAGTTGGTATTGCTTGTGCATTTAACCCTTCGATTGAAGCTTTTAATCCTAATCCACCTACGCTAAATTATGGGAACCGTTAATTCGTGGTGAATGCGAAGTATTGTTTTTAGAATGGATAAATAATACGCACTTTTGTCCCTTATTCTATGTTGGCCCAAGAATTTGATTGCACTAATATTCCTCGTTACCTCATAACTCTGTTTGAATTGAGGCTGGATGGTGATGTTTAGAAAGTTTTAAATTTATTCATTTAAAGTAGCTGTGGTTTAAAACTAAATCAATCTCTTATTGCCATCAACCTTCGATCTACTCATACGTCCAACCAACGTCATATAGCTTACTCACGCAGTACCGATTTGTTATTGAGAGATAAACGAAATATCCATTTTTCCGTTTTTAATTGGACGCATTGCCGTTCTGACCAATGTGATGCTGCGAGTTCTTTGGAACCAGTACATGTCACAGGGAGCAGGCGTGGTTGGGTGTGGTGAGTGGTTGACGCGGTTTGAGACATCGTTGGTGCTTGTCCTGCCCTGGATCCCGCATCCACCGGCTGTTACTGAGTGCGCACGTGTTTGTTACTGCTCTGGGTCTCTGTTTCATGGGAGCATCGTGCAGATAGGATGAGGGGACGAGATACGACGGAAGATTAGAACGAGCGCATTCCGAATTTCTTGGTTCATCATTTCCTTATTTCTTTCTTTATTATTTTATTAAAGACTCCCAATTGCGGGATGGAAATATGTATGACGGCACAGGGAATCTAACGGAGGCATTCCGTACAGGTTTTGACGAAAAGTCATGCGATAGTGAGTGAAACAATATCTCGAAAAAATAAATGACGAACAATCTCACTTTTGCCGTAAAGAATATGGTATTCGCTAGCTCTTTCCCAGTTCCACGAGATCGAAATGAAAACTCCGGACTGGGGTAAAGAGTCATTGCGCAGTCAAAGTTAACGTCGTTCAATTAGCCGAGAATCGTAGTGCGCCGCGCAATCGTTCGGGGTGCCTCGGGAAATATTTCGTGAATCGTTATGTGATGTGCTCCACACCCGGAGTGTTACTCCGCGAGGCACATTCGAAATCAGATATACTAGTGATTCACTAGTTATACAGATATTCACGGAGAGAGTGGGTTGGAAAGAGGAAATATCGCCCGGACGCCACAAATAGATATGAATTTAAGTGGGAATCGATTCACAAGAAAGGAACTGCGCGGAATAAATAAAAAAAGAGAAGCTCGAGAGGCCCGATGGGGTAGGATTTTTTTGTACCGTGTGCTGAAAATCAATCATAGAGTCTCGTCTCTAAGTTGGAGTGGAAGGGTTGTCGAGGGAGGAGTGGAGTTTGAGCTTCTCTCTCTGGGGGGGAGGGTGTTGGGGGGGCGGAAGGGGGCGAGTCCGTCCGCCTCTGAAGTGGAGTAAAGGCAGGGCTTCGGTGAGGGCGAGGGGGCGGGGTGGGGCGTCGGTCGGGGTGGGGCAGAGGGGGGCTGGGGAGCAGGGTGGCTCTGGAGAGAATGGAGTTTGCGGGGTGGTGTATTTTCTTGGCATTTTTTTTAAGGAACGGAGCGAGGCCTAACCTCCCTTAGCGTTGGGTGGAAGGGGCGTTGGGGTGGGAGAAGCGGTGGAAGTTTATGGGGGCGGTTTAAAAGGGGGGCAGGAGGTGGTGGCGGTGCTGGTGGTCGTTAGGGCGGTGGAGGCGAAGGAGGCGTAGGATGGGATATCGTCGCAGGTACCCCCCGAGTGGAGTAAAGCGGTGGGGGCGGGACGCGTACTTTAGAGGCAGTGGTGGCGGAGCACGAGTACATCGCGATGCCGATACGATACCGATTTCATCATCGACATCACGATATGTATGAATGATTTTTCACTATGAATCGCGAAATCATGAGGACAGTTATGTGTGTGTATATACATGCATTCGAGAGGCTTAGGCCTAACTTTTTGGATCCAAGACATTATAACATTTCGAATTATTTAGTATTTATTCACACTTATAATGACGTCTAAAAAGGAAATCCGAGGCAATGACAATCATTTGCAGAAACAATGCTTTGGACTAAAGTTTAATAAAGGGGATGAAGAGAGTGGACATAAAGGCGGTTAATATAATGATATTAACCGACGTATTAATGATAACATTAATTAAACATAATAAATGCACAGTTTTCAACTCACGGTAGTCTTAATGTTGCCCAAATCACCATCAGCTCCACTGAGAATAAGCGCTGCCAGAAAATATAGACGTGACAATTGCCTCATTTTATGCGTTTTCTAATTGCATTTATTTGTCGTCGCGTCGTCGTTTTGGAATTTTTGACGACTCACGCACTGAAGCATCCAATGCGTTTTGATTTTTGCATCGCGGTGCCGCATCGCAGTGCGAGTGAAGGTGGAGTAGAGGCGGAGATGAGTGGAGGGAGACTCGGGGGCGGAGGATGACCCGGGAGGCGGGATGTGAGGACGTAAGGGTGTGGCGTCGAGGGGGGAGGAGGTGGCGGGAGAAAGAGGGAGAGAGTGCAGCGGAGGAAACGCAGCCTCGGTACGATGGGATGGGTGAGGCGGGAGGGGGGGAGAGGTTCCAGAGACGAGGCACGGGGATGGATTCGAAACGAGAAAGGAACGGGGACGAAAAGATACGGAAAAAAAGTTATTTTCGCGTTGTTTTTTTTTTTAATCGAGCGAAATATCATCCTATCCATCACCGCTATTAATAGATCGGGGTGATGGTGGGAGGGATTGGTGAGGGGAGAGTTAAAACTTTTGGGACGCGGAGAAGAAAAAGTATGAATTTTTTTCTTTCGCTCGGGTTGAAGAATACTGAGAGTTGAACAAAAAAAATGGAGTGAGGGTGAGGGAAAAAGATCGCTGGGGCAAAATTGTGTATTGACCTGTGGTGGGCGACTTGCTCTCTCTTCTCTCTTTAAAAGACCCAACCCCCTCGTTCCCCAATGCTGGGAAGAAGTGGGGAGGCTGGGGGTGGTGGAAGGGAGAGGTGGAAGGCGTGGCGGTGTCGTGGAGGAAGGGGCGTGCCGGTCGCCTTGCGGATAATGGCGCCTCCTTTCGTGTCAAGGGTTGACGCCGCGAGTTGCAGAGAAACACACACAAACTCACAGCGCGTTATATACATAATTATGCATGTTCTCTCCCCGTACGTAAGGTATGTTTTGGAGGCCAAGTCATTTCCCTGGGCGTCGGAATACTCCCACACACCTCGCTCTTTTTCGCCACCCTTTCCTCCTTCACGCCTTCGCATTTTCCACTTCTCCCCCTCTGCCTCTTATTCTCCTTCCATTCTGCTTCCTTGACAACTTCCCGGCGCCCTCTTCGGCCGGGAGCGTTCGAGCTCCCTCGGTGAAGGAAAAGTTGAAGAGCGAATTTTTATTTTTATTCAACGAAGCCGTCGGTTACCGAAGGGAGTCTCACCTGATGCGGATATCTGAGCGCGGGCTAGATGTTGCAGGGGGGGGGGGGGGAAGCATAACAAGTGTCCTTTACACATGTACTACACGTGTTGATTTCGATTACTGACTCATCCTTATTTTTTTCACCTCTTTTGAGTTGGATGTGGAAGTCGAGTGACGTTGTTGTTTATTTTCACGCAGGAAATGATATATTTTTTGCATCGTCTTTTATATTTTATTATTTATTTGTTTACTTTCCGCCCCGAAACTCTTGGATGTTGCATTCTACAGTTCGTTTCCGTGGTTTTGTATTCTCGTGCGTGAGTGAGTGGTGTCGTTATCCATTGCATGAGGCGTTAGTCGGGAACGCCGATCTCTTGGGAAGCACAACTCATTCGCCTCCCTCTCCCATATGCACCGATCTCATCAAAGACGCCCAAGTTTTTTTTCTGTTCCTCTCAACATCTTTGAGCCGACTCACTTCAAACGAACTTGTTTATTTTCTATCGCGGGTGGGGAGGTAATGCTGGCAGAGACCGAGGAATTGGAGGAGGAGGGGGAATGGGAGAGGGTGGGTAATTTCACTCTGGATGATCCGCTAAAAGAAATTGCAAATATTGACGGGTGAAACCGGGTGATGAAACTGGGTGATATACCAGACTTGTCACGTTACAAGATCTGTTTAAAACAATTAATTCGTGTAATGCTTAAATATATGACATTTTAAAACGTTTTAATAATCAGTTTAATGAATTTGATGAAATGAATGAATGAATGAGATGAAATTTGTTTTGTAAGGGTTTAACCATTTTGACTTTGACGTTGAGAAAAAAATATTCTTGGATAGCGATTCCGCGGTGATAACACTTTTATTTTTGTACAAATAAGTGTGCAGAACATTTATTCTAAAATAATCAACCTCCGTCGATGGCGTTGGGCCAAGGTCCTCGCCTGCAAAGCCGTGGATCGCAGGTTCGAACCCCGCCTTGGTGTATTTTTTTCCACTCAGGACATGGGCGTTTTTACTCGTCTGTCGTTACTTGCTGAAAACCCGACGTGAAAGGCTAGCGGAGCTGCTTACGAAATTGTGTAAACAAAAAAGAAAATTCTTTGATAGGAAAATAGCAGTGTAAAACTAAAAAATAATGCTGTTTCAAATACTTTCATCGTTTTTTAACTCGAAACGTATTCACCGACTCAGTGGGAGGGGAAGATGGTGCCAGGAGGAACCTTGTCATGAGCAGAAACCTTGTTGCGGTACTGGATTGGAGTCGCTGGATTGGGACGGAGGGAAGGAGGTGAAGGGCTGAGTCTTTGTTCGTTGTGAGGAAGAGGGGTGGGTCAGCTTGGGAAAGGGGGACCGGGCGAATTGGGGGAAAGAGAGGAGTGTTTTTTTCCGCGGAAGAAGAGACAGTCCCCTCTTTATTTCCCCTCCCCCCTTCCACGTAGGTGAGCGCGTTAATCAGTTTTTGGGTCAATCAATGGGAGGGAGGGAAAGTCTGTGAGGAGGAGGGTGGGGTGGGTGTGTGCGACGAAGAGCGAGGAGGGGCGGGAAGGGGAAACTGAGGAGTACGTGGTTTGAGTGGGGTTGGGAATCGGCGAGTGGGAGGGAGCGTGGGGGGCGAGGGGGAGGGAAAGAACGGGATCCCTTTCCATTTTCTCACCCGCGTCAGCTCGAGGACTTTGCCCGCCCCTCTTACTCTGCACACCCCACCCACCCAACCGCTCGCCTTCTCCCCCTCCTCCCCGCCCCTCCCTTCTTTCCGTCCCATAATACCACCGTCCCCACACTCCTCTTCCCCGCACAATCTCCGTGTCGCGTCCGAATGGCTCGCGCTGGAAGGAGAGAGGGTAGAATGGGGTCAGGTGAGTCAGGACGGGAGAGAACGGGAGTGGGAGGGAGAGGTCTGGCGGCGGTGAGAGGTGTGTGTACGGGCCGAGCTGAAGAGTGCGGGCAATGGAAAGGGTGGTTCTTTTTTCCCGTCCCCCCCAGTTGGGGTAGGGGTGGGAAGATCTGTCCGTCTGTCTGTCCGAATGGACATCGTTGGCGATACGTTCTCCCCTATCGAGTTTCTCTGTCCTAGACCGCTCTCACTCCCTCTTCTCCCTAGCCATGCATGAAGTCTCTAGCCCTTTAGGAAGTTTACGCCGCTACCTTGAGAACTTCGGGGCGTATGTCAGACCGCTCTCCCACCTTGGAATTTTCAATGTTTACACAGTTTTTAGGTATGTCATGAAGTGTGACAGACTTGGATAACCATATCGACTTTATTTCTGTTGTGATCACAATAATTATCACGCCAGTGGATTTAAACCGATTATCAAACTCAGCACAAGGTGAAAGAAAAGCGTACAAACTAGTTTAAAAGTTGGATGGGAACCTTTTTAGAATATGCGGTCGTTGCAAATCGGTGCAGATATTTTAGTTTTTTTATAACACGCTTTTAGAAGACTGGTGATTTTCTAGTCGACCAAACGAAACTGTTGAGAGTCTGGCGGTAGGTGTTCTAGCATAGAGTGAAATTTTATGAGCATCGATAAAACTTTCCCATTGGAAGTGGAACGTGGATCGGAAACGTTCGCGGTAGTTGAGGTTCGAGAAACGGGCCTTAACATCAGAAGTTTGGTGGGCGACCGGGGTTCCTCTCCTCGGCGTGATCGCCCACACAGGCAAAGTGGGGCAAAAATCACAAAAGCGTGGTCAAAAACTGAAAAAATGGATTTTTTTAATTGGAATATTTTAAATAGCTGGGTTTGGGTAGAAAGATAATGTGGCTACGAAAAAATGCATTCCCTAAGTCGTTGAGTGTGTCCTCGCGCACAAAGTTCATCGTTTATAGGCCTGTTTTGGATGCGTTGTTCATACTTGTCTAGTCTATATATTTAGGGGCGTGCTTGAAACATTCGATTGGTCAATTTTTCGAAACATTCTTGAGCAGAGTACTCCACGAGGAGGTGAATATGAATACAGTGGGGAGTATCACTTGGGAAATTTTAATCATCTCTTCGCCAAGCTTTGTGTGCTTCGCTTCCATAATTTATGGGGACATCTTTTTCATAATCCCGTGCTATGTCTGAACGCCATCAACTTTAGTGAAACGGATTCTTCAGGAAAGATTAGTTCTGAGCTTCTGATGCTTCCCGTCTCCGTGAGGTAAAGATCGAACAAAGGAAATCCAAGTTTCAAGGATATTAAGCGATTTATCGAGGCTTCGCGGATTATTTGTGAAGAGGGGACCACTTTATCCTCTTCCTACCATCAGACTCGCCCCTATCTGCCGTACCGATATTATCCCCCGACGGATTCGCTAAGAAGTGAAGTTATCGAGATTTGATATAACTTTCCCTCGGAGTTGCCACGATTCTAGTGGGTCCTCGAGTTTATACCTCCTTTTTTTCATATGTTTATTTATTTTTCCGAGTTTGTCCCCGATATGTTTTGAGCCTCACCTTCTACGTACTATTTTTTTACTCCCAGCGTTTTGTCGCTCAGAATTCGTTCATTTCTCTCGCGTATCTCTCGAGGTGACCTCGACGCCCCTCGCCTTGTTTTCCTTGTGGGCTCACAGATGAATGTGAAACTCGACGTTGGGGGGCGTAACCACGTTTCGAAGAGAGTGGAAGGTCGGGAGGTCAGACCGGGAGTGTACTGAAGGGAGCTGGATGGGAGGTAAAAACTAAACCGTACGAGAGAGGGAGTAGGGGTGGCTGCCAGAGCAGGAAGTCCTGGTAAAGGGGTCGCGTGGGTGATTTTGAGGGCATGGACCCTATTTTATGGGGCGATTTCGTTTCGGTGGCCCTGAGGCATTGCTCAATGAGGAGTGCATGCCGGACATTATCCTGGAAATTTCCTTGAGAGGGGTGTGTTTTGTTTTTCATGAGGGGCGAAGGGGGAGGTTTTGTTGAGGGGCTTTGGTTGTTTGCAAGTACCTGAGGTCGGCCATCTACGGCCCGCGAGCCCCGTGCATATTTCTGATTTCGCACATTCTGGCTGGTAGAGTTAAAAATTACTAATGAAATAGTCATAGTAGTTTCATTTCCGATATATTTAAAGAATTTTGTTAACATACGTCATCGGTATCACGAAACATCATTTTATTAACATGTTATCAGAGTATTTTATAAGTTATGTGCAATGTATATCAACAATCGATTATCCAAAAACGGATTTTAGGATACGTTTTAGCCCCCTTTATTCCGGATGAATAATGTTCTACTGCCATAGTAATTTTTCTACCTCATTTAGCAATCAAATTAATACCACAACTGCTTAGTGCTACTTAAAAATATTCCTTACTTGTAAAATATATTTATGCCAATGGAATAATTTTTAAATTGCTGTGATGGATAGGTTGGCTCTTCCGTCTCAATAATTTGTCGATCCTAGGTTTATTCAGACATCATCCATCTCCTGTCACCTCTTTTCTGCTCGTCCTTCTCCTCGGGTCCCCATCGTTTCATCTCAATGGCAAATCGACGGCTCTTTCGCATGACTGGTTTTTTGTGATTCCCTTCCCTTCTCCCAACGACGGTGGTGGATCGCCCACGCGTTGCCTTCGGACTATGAACTTTTCCCCCGCCAGCGCGTGATAATTCAGAATTTCGCTTCCGGGGAAAAATTGCTGAAAGAGATGAACTGAGAGAAGACATGTCTCGAAAAAGTCTTTAAGTTTAGCATAGAGTTGAAAGTGTGAAGCTTTATTCTGCACTATTCTACCACTAAAACTGAAATATTTTAATAGGGAATTGTAGAAATAAACTCACCTCCGGTATTCATCCTGTTACTCTCGCATATCTTATTGCCTGATGCAATATTATTCTATACGTGAGAGAATTTTAAATAAATGTATCTCCTTTACTTTGTCTTTGCTGCATGAGTGCCACCCTGTACCCTAACCCTCCTTTCTACTTCTGTCGTAGCTCTCCACGATGATAATAACTCCATTTGCTGCATGTTGAAATATCATAGTAATATTAGTCCTCATTCACTTTGTCAGCTCTCCCTGTTATTTTTACCTGTTAAAATGGAAAATTTTATACCCTTCAGAGCTGCGTAAAACAATGGTTCTTTATTTAATAATTGGTCCGTCTTTTTTGTTTAATTCCTAAAGATGTGCATGTATTTTTCACTCATAAAAGTTCATCTTAGAAATTATTTCCAAATAACTGCTGATTTCTTTTCTGTAATCCCTCTGACCTGTCGGGGAAAATGCTCATTGTTGTTATAGTTTCTGAATTTCTTGAGTTTTCATATGCAATATCCATCTAAAAGTAGGATATACGTTTAGCAACTTAATTTGTGGGGTGTTTTGAGACATTGGGACTAAATGAGCTTCCTTTTCTTGCTTTGGGCCTCGCCATGGCAGGTCGAAACGGCGTCACGGACCTGCGCCTGGACGAGAGGGACCACATGCCGAACGCTGGAGCCACCGGCGATGAGGTGGCCCTCTGGACAGGCTACCATGCACTCGGCCTCAAGAAGACCCCCGGACCACGGGAACAGTCGGTAAGTCGTTGTCTTACATTCAAATGACGTCTCAATCATATAGGACAGCTGACTAAATTCGTTTCCTGACTTCTAAGGTGGTTGGAGCGATTGTTGTATACGCACGGATTTGCGTAAAACTTTAGTCACTTGTTTTCCTTTGAGGCATCTAAAAATGAAAGTTAATATAATTGCATCTTACCGACTTGATAATTTGCATATTGAGGAATATTTTACGCGAAGCCTTCAGGCACATGGTATTAGTTGTCTAATAATTCGATTACATACTAACAAATTTTCTTCTGAACGCGAAATAATACATGTCTTCTGATAATAATTGTTGCTAGCAAATATCAAGGTGACACACCGATTAAAATATTATTCAGTTTAAGATTTTAAAAAAATATTATTCAGTTTAATTTCGTTCGAAATACGAATACCGTACCGAAAAATCGAGTCATAAAATGCTTAAATTAAAGGGGAAAAAATGAAGTTTGAATACTGTGTCATTTCCATCACGACCTGAATGGTGCGTTCCAGCGTGTTAACTTGGAATGTGGTCCAACAATTTTTTTTCAAGTACCTAAAAAAATGTTCAAATGTACACTCAATAACTCACGATTACCTCTCCAACCATGTAATAAAAAGCACTGAAGCATCTCTAAGGTTACTGAATTGATATTCAGCTTTTATCCATGTCCCATGAATTTGATGAATGGGCTGTAGAGCGCCATCGCTGTAACGTGAATCTCACGGAATTCCCTCCTTTCCGCTAATTGCAGCAGAGCCCCGTGGGTGGCGGATCGCCGCTCGTGGGCCAGGGAGGAGGAGGCGTGGGAGCGAGGGACGCACACGAGACCGGCTCCACGCACGACGAAACCTCATCCAGCGGCAACAAGGAGGACGAGGAGGACGACGATGACGTCGACTCCGATGACCGCCTGGATTCCCACCACTACGACCCGGAGAGGCTGAAGGCATTCAACGTAAGTCACGCTCGTCTTCTCATTAAGGGCTGCGGTTCCCATTCAAGGCGGTTTTGAGCGGGAATTCATTTCACCTGGAATATAATGAGTAACATCCATTTTATATAGGGAATAATAGTACCTACGGGTATGCAATCCATAGGGATTTAATTTTAAAATGAGGAATCTCCAGCATCTAGATCTCACCTGACATATAACAGTGGGTGCATTGTACGTTTTCTGAACTATTGTTATAAATAAATCAATACATTTTTTAGAGAATCACCTAAAAACCTTTTGAAAAAATTTTTAGAAAAAATGAGAATCGTTAAGAATTTTTTTTATTTTTAATGAGTGGTTTCTAACAGAAAAATCTGGCCAGAAACTCAACGGAGGGTACCTTGTGTATTATAAACCTTTATATTTAATCTCTCCCAACTATTTATTATTAGTCACCGTAGTAATTTTTCCTGAATCACAAAAAAGCTCTCGAATTAAAGGTTTTTCCCTGTACGGCATAAAAACAGACTGTCAAATTAAAGGCATATACTTGGATATTTAGCAAATTCCTGGGAAAATGTCTCATAAAACAATGTTTTCGCGCCATTAATATAAAAATATTTTATGGCTCGGACAGCTGCTGACATAAACAAGTTAAACCCGATTATGGTGCCTCTTACGGGTAGAGAATAATCTCGCTCAAACTATCTTAAGTGAATATCAAGTGGTCACTAAGGGGATATTTGTGGTGTTGTTTTTACTCCCAATAATCGGAGAAAAAGTATTTTTGCTTGGAATGAAGGTATCATTCTTTTGCTTAAGGATGATTATGAATACCTCGGAGACTATCAGTGGTAACTTGTGTTTTGGGATTTGATAAATGCGTGCCAATTCACTATTTTGGAACCAGCTCTACATTTTAGCTTTATGGAACCATTTTTTTCTTCTCTTTACCTGGAATTCTTATCTAAGAATACTCGCATCGAGTAGCATTGATTTCCATTTGCCTGATACCACATTATAGTTTTATTTCTCCTTGACAATTTTTACCTTTATCCTCATATTTAACATCTTTTCTTGCAGATGTTCGTTCGGTTGTTTGTGGATGAAAACCTGGACCGAATGGTGCCGATTTCAAAGCAGCCAAAGGAGAAAATCCAAGCTATCATTGACTCGTGCACACGGCAGTTCCCTGAATTCGCTGAAAGAGCCCGAAAAAGGATCCGCACCTATCTCAAGTCCTGTCGGCGCAACAAACGATCTCGTGACAGTAATGGAGTGTGGGATGCTGTAAGTACTCTCTTGATGTAACTCACTGAATTTTACAGGGAATTTCACGATATACCAGTGACATTTTTATCACGCATTTGTCAGCTATTTTCGACTTGTATTGCTAAAGTTATTTTCGTCTCGATTTAGCGCGAATTTTTGTAATAGATTATTTGCTACCAGAATTTTGAGGAAATGTTTAATTATGGCTTGCACTAAGTTCGAAATAGCTCTAAAGAAATTGTGGTTGGGTTGAACTGCTTTTTCTCATTTTGTTGAATTTCTGTTATGTCTTTTGCAGACAAGGCCAACACCTGCTCATTTGACTTCCGTGCAAGCTGAACAAATCCTCGCGCAGGCCTGTGAAAATGAAAGCCAGAACGCCAAGAGGATGAGACTCGGCCTGGAGCCTGTCAGTCAACCAATGCCTCTTCTTCCTGTAAGTACCTTAGCAATGATTAACTTCTACACTTGAAATTGTTGAAGAGTGGGTAGGAAGAAGTGGGAAATAGTTCGCCGGTGTCATCATCAAAGTTTAACGTGAAATCTGTCGTTTAGAAACCACTATAGATTCCGGTTGGCGCCTTGCTAACACGCTACATGAGGAATTATTTTAGACCGGCTCTCTTGACTTTGAGCGATTAACGCGTTATTAATTGACCTCATTAAGTTCACTGGTTGGAAAAATTAATTTTCGATATTTTTTTAAATATCCTGCTAAGAGCTCTCTTAGTGGATTTATTAGCCAAATAATACGTAAGTTATAGTCCATTTTGTAAAATTTAATTGTAAATAGAGGTTGGTAACTGCTGAGCTAATATGTGTGGTTTTTATATTCTCCAGACCGATCGAACCATGGAGCTGTATTCGTTAGCGCCGTCTCTGGTGGACAAGAAGCCCGACGTGGTGATGGCAGACTGCCACGCGGCCACCGCCACCACGACCATCACCACTCCCTCTTCCTCTTCGGCCTCCTCCTCATCCGCCGCGCCCTCCCCGCCCGTCCTCACCACCACCAGCACCCCGCTCTCGGCCGGCGGCACGGGCACCGCGGTCGCCACGACGGCCTCGACGGGCGTCGGCCCCTCCCCGGCGCCCTCGCCGTCCTCCGCGCCGTCCACGGGCGCCGCCGCCCTCATCCCCTCGCAAGCGATCACCACCACCTCGTCGGCGCACCACCCACACATCCCGCACCACGCCCACCTGCCCACGTCGCACCTCCACGCCGCGCACCTCGGCCACTTGCCGGTCGCCGCGTCTACCACCTCCCCCAGCCCCCTGGCCATCTCGTCCTCCGCCTCCTCGCCGTCGATCGCCGCCGCCGCGATGCCCTTCTGTAAGGCCATGGGTGGGTCGTTAGGCGGCGTGGTCGACGCCAAGTCAAGCACCCCGTCGACGACGGCGCCCGCACTCAACGGCGGAGTGACCACGGCGCCCGGGCTGGCGGCCGCTTCGCAGCCCGCGCCCTCCACCCTCTACAGGCCCAACTTCACGCAGGCCTTCCAGAGGAGCGGCGCCGGCGCAGGGTCCGTGGGGAGCAACGGCAATGTGGGTGCCGCGAACCCGGGAGCACCCGTTCCGAGTGCCACGGGGACTTACCCTGGACCCCTGTTCCCCTCGAGCCAGTTCGGACCCGGTGGCATGATTGGGAATGGTAAGTGGTCGATTTGGTCATTCATTGATTATGTGTAACGTAAATTTTTCATTTTTCTTGTGCGTATTTTAAGCTTGCTTCATCATTTGTTTTTAGTTCACTCTTAAAGACTCCACTGAGAGTATGTCTGTTGATGTTCACAGTTCAGGGAAACAGATTTCAGCCCATTGAGATGCTCCATTCTCAATGAAATTAAATATAAATCTCGCCATCTCAAAAAATTCTTTAGTTTTTGAAAAATTTATTAATTGAGAATTTCAATAATAAATCTTTATTCGGGATTCTCTCAATTTGTGGGTCACCTGATGTTGCATAATATTTGGCAATTTATTCAAAATATTGTTTGATTTTTTTCTCAATTGCTGTGTACTAAATGTTCATCTCTCTTCTTCACAAGGCACAGGTCCCACAGATCTCAGCATGAAATCCAAACCACTTTTGAGCCACAAGCTGAATAGTGCTGAAATGGCTGCCGTCAAGCAGCTGATCACCGGCTACCGGGAATCTGCCGCATTCCTCCTTCGCTCTGCAGATGAGTTGGAGCAGTTGCTGCTCCAGCAGCAGTGAGAATCAGCAGACAGGGGTGGAGGGTCAGTGCTCCGTGGCGGAAGGGCGAAAAACCCCGGGGGCAGAAGCCACGGAGCATCCCACTCCCGAAGGAATACCTCAGCGAGTGGAAGAGGCAAGGGCTCTTCTCGAGGTTCCTCTAAGTCTGCTCGGGGAGGGAGGGGGAAGGGGAATTCCTCCTCTGAACCCAAGAACCAGTCGCGTGGCGGAGGACAGAAGGGCGTCTGAATCAAAGTGGGAATCTGATTGACCCACCCGCCAGTAATGGAGGGTTTTCACACGTGGACCGTGGTCATTATGGTGATATGCTCTCCCATCTCATTGGAGGCACGTTAATTGACCTTATCAGAGCCTTTATCCTCCGTTGACAGTTTAAAGTTAACTAAAGGTGCTCTCGCAAGACTGTCTGTTGGGCAAGAAGGGACCCTTAAACACTGTACATTGTTAGTGAGTGATGTGTGCCTGTTTGCTTGATATAGTTTGAGGGGCCGAAATAGGTACTTTAATCTGGTTTGATTCCACAGAATGAATCTGAGAAGATTGTCTTTCATTTCCTTATCTAGTTGTAGCATAGGAGATGAAGTTTGGTAAATCGAGTGTTAATGAGAGTTTAAGAAGCTGGCACAAAGAGGCATGGGATTGAGTGTGAATATTAAGGTGTAAATATCACAGTTAGAACAAATGTGGCTGTAAACACAGCTGTAGATCTTGTTTTTTCTTTTCTGTGTACAGAAATGGTTGAGATTGAGTGTTTGAAATGAATATACATCATCTGAATAACTTTATTGTGTAAGTTCATAAATATGTATAAATGATCAAAATGAAATATATTATCAAAAGACATATTTTTCCCTAACATTCAAAGTCGTGCATTTTATAGTGTTGTACGGCTGTTGTACCAAAGATGGTTCTTTTTGTATATAATATATTGTAAAATTTTAAAAAAGAGAAATAGTGTAAAACAAAATTCCATATCAGTCACACTTGTTTGTGCCTACTTGAGAAGAGTGCCGAATGAGGTTACCAGGCTAACACTTTAGAAATTGGCCAGTTATAAAGACAGAAGTGGCATATGAAAAAGAAGTCCTTTACGAGAAGCCATTTGGGCTTGTGATTTTCTCTTTTTTTTCAATTAAAAATCCTTTCTCAAGGGAAATATCATTTCTACTATCCAGTGAAGAAATTTGAGAAGTTTATTTTCTCTCTCAGAATGCACCTTGTTTCTTTAGAAGCTTGTTGAATATTAGAAGGAAAAATACATTGATTTGCTCATGAATATTACCCTGTGGATTTTTGAACTTAAAAAACTGAAATCACTTGTCTCCTTTCTCAGTATCTTCATCATATGCTTCAGTTCTTATACCTTCAAACATAACTTTGGTCAATGGTTTGATAAATGTTTGAATTCTATCTCCACATAAGTCCCAGTCACCTCTAATGGGTAATGTTTAATCTTAGATGTGTATGAATATCACATGTGGAATTTGACTTCTCTTACATCATCAGTACAATTGTCAGCACGTACTTGTAAAAATAAATTGTTTGTGTTTAGGCAGCCTTTAAAACTGTTACTATGGAAAAAGTGCTCTTCTCTGATAATTCTTTGTAGAAGCTGAGTTTTATCTATGAAAATTCAATGAGTTATCGAGGAAGTTTTGAATCTCCATCAATACATATATGTGCTTTGAGTCAGCATAGTGCATTGCAATGGACATGCAAGTAAGCATTTTTGTGCAGCAAAGCGGCACATTTATGATGGAAGCTGTTGAATGCTGAGGAAGCTTCCTATCTCATTGGAAGTATTTTTTGAATCATTCACGAAAAATATGGATGTAAGTTTTATCTTCATTGAATGCGTGTGTTTAATGTATCAAAGAACTACATTGTTTCTCCCAACCTTGTACAGAATATTGGACAAACCAGTCTTGATTGTCATTGAGCAAAATGAAGTCTTTATTGAGTCGGGGTGTATTGAAGATTTTCCTTGAATTGGGTATATACTGCCCAGGCAGAAGTATTGTGAAAGAATTTTTTATGCTGTATGCACCAAGCAAGAAGATATTTTGGAAGAAGACTGGAATATGGAGATTAGTTAATTGGTTGGGGAAATTGAGATAGTGAAGAGTCATTGATGAAAGTTGATAATGAGAGAGGTTTATTGTACTTAGAAATCAAAAATTCAAAGATCACATTTCAAAAGGATGCTTTTATTCTTATTGCATGTATGTCAATGTGTTCTTTGGATCTCTGGGTGTTGTGATTCGTGCACTGTCTCTGAAGAATAAAATTTCAGCCATGTTTAGCCGACTAAGAAACAAAAGTAGGTTCATTTCATTTTTAGATTTTTTATGTACCTACATTACAGGTAGAAATAATTTTATTGGCCTTCATCAACTGCATTCACTCAACTTCACAAGTTGTAAAGTGTACAAACCAACTTTTGATATCTGCTATATAGTTTGAAAAACTTATGGGAGATAATATGTTTCATTTCGTATCTTCTTCTACCAATGAAAATTTTTGCATCACTACATTAAGTGTGGCACAATAGCAAAGTTTATCTTGAATGAAAAAATTGCTAGCATTCGGTGTTGGTAATGATAACCCAGTCTCAATTTTGTACAATTCAAGGTAAATATTTCTTTACCATGTTCTTAAATGTTTACTAAAAGGAAGCTATATTTACTGTCTTTTTAACAATGTTCTTTTGGGAAGCTTTCCAATGTTATATATTAATTATTTTGATGTAGAACACATTTTTCTTGTCATGTGAATTTTATATTTGTTATCCTAAGGGGGAAAGTGAAGTGCCATTTTAATTCTCTGCTGAACTCTTGTGTCCTGCAGTGTGAGAAACACAAAAGAGGGAACATCAAAGCATTTTCAGATAATGACAGCACAAGTTAGCGTTGGAGATCCTCAGAAGCCATAATAAATGTGAACAAATGCAAAATGGTGAGGGATATTGAAGTCAGTGCATTGTTGAACACCAATTGTGTGCACTGCACCTATTCAACTTTTATCCCAAATTCTTCATATATTTGTTACATGTACTTCAAACAAAATCGGTGTCATTTATTTTGTATTCAGAAGGGATGTAAAATAGTAAAAATTAATCTTGGTGCCTATAAATCTTGTGTTAATAATTTTAATGATATTAGTTCCATTCTTTCCTAAATATTCACTGCCAACCCAGTAGAATCTGCTGATGATGTGGTCAGATTGTCGTGCATTAAAGGTTTTGATAAGTATTAATGCATTTGTCAAATTTTGAACTAAATAAATCAGCATAGTCTAGGTTGTTTGATGGTTCCAGTTATAAAATATTTCGTAGATCAGTTTTTAATTGCTGTTTACTGGCTGTAGATATAATCAGTGCTCTTCATAAGAGTGGTATGCCTTTAAAAATCTAAGAAACTGAGAAAATATCTATTTCAGTACCAAAACAAAAGCAATAATTGAGATACAATGGTCAATAGATTGAATCTAAGATTGGGGCGAGATAAGATTTCATTGGGTCATGTACTAATTAACATAACATTGCATGAAATACCTATGTACTCAATGAAGTAAAAACAAAAAGCTGGTGCCTGATTGGGCAAAAAGAATTAAAATTCCGGGGGATATTAATGTCACGGTTTTAACTAGTAAAATCAAAGATGACGAGCAAAGAATGCTACAGCAGTTTGGTGCTGTAACATTATTTATTTGTGGCTTGAAATGTTGAAGTACTATTTATCAGCAGATAATTAGATCCTAATTCAACTAGTAAGACACTACATCTGACTTCACCGACTCCACAACATACAAAAACTTAGATACGAATCAAAGTATCCACAGCTGCCAACCTCAGGATTTACTCAGAGTTGGCAAGGGATTGGGATTCCATTTCTGCCAACTAAAAATGGAGATACTAGTACAAGTACCATAATAAAACATGATTCTCTCACCAGAAAAAAAACTAAAATTTTCAGATTAGTTGTTTTAACAACTCATCCAGAGTTCTATAATTGGATTATCATTATGTAAATTTCTTGTTAATTTGAAAATTTTCTATTATCAACATACCATATTTTTTAAGGGTATTCATTAAAATAATTCCATCAAATATAAACTAGAGGTAGAAGGAATAAGTAAATAACAGGTATGGAGATGAAATACTTTGGAATGATGTTGTCAAGCCCCAGTGCCCTTAACCCTTTGAGTGCGGCATGACGTGTTATCACGTCATGGTTGTCTTTGCGCTGGTGCTGAAGATGTCATATCATGTCATGGGTACTGTGAGTGTTCCAGCTTTCGTTATGGGGCCTATCGGAAGTTTCTTAGTGATAGCTGGAACACTAACGTTACCCTCGACGTGATATAACGTCATCAGCACCAGCCCAAAGAAAACCATGACGTGATATCACGTCATGCCGCACTCAAAGGGTTAAAAAGGAGGTTCATGAGCAAATTATGAAATTTAGAAGAAGGGCAGGGAGAAATGGCATGACTTGGAGAAATAAGCACATAAGGCTGGAAACCAAATCAAGAATGTATGAAATGACTTATGTCTCATAAAAAAACTCAATTCAGATATCTTATGTTTTACTGAACATTGGCTTGGAAATAATAAGCTAAGTTTTGTGAAAATTCTTAATTATAAACTTGGTAGTTAGGTATTCATGTAGGTATGTGAGATGCACCTGGCCGGGCAGGGGGCTCACTTAAATAAAAATCCAAATATGTGGACAATATCTGTCAAGTCGACGAAAGATTTAATTAAACATTACAAATACAACCATATGGTGGTGTGTGACAGGTAGGCCGGTAGGTGGGAAGGGAAAAATAGGGGGATAAAACAGGGTGAGGACGACGGGCTGGACACAAGGAAGACGGCGGCAGCAGCTGCACAGCATTATGCCCAAAGCAAAAGATTGAAGCTGTTCAGTGTAGAAGTGCGCGGGACTTATATACCCCGGTCTGGTTCCGGGTAGCGGTGGGGGGGGGGGTTAGCCTGAAGTCGGCAGACGTTGGTTCTAATGCCGGGCCGGTCCACTTTAGACCTCCAGCCCTGGCTACCCAAGGCAAGCCCTCAAGTACGAGGAAGCGGCTACTGACAAGCTGCGCCCCCTTTTGATGAGGCTGCCACGGCTCAAATGTTTATCAAAATGGAGGGTAATGTATGATGGTAAGAAATTGCATAAAGTTAAAACCTGCTGCACCAAATGACATTAATATATTTGAGAAAGATTTTGAATTTTTGATTATGCAGTAACTGAAATAAAGATCATTTGTTAAATGTATAGATCACCAGATGGTAACTTTTAAGTCTTAATTGACAATTTAACTTGCTTGACTCTTTCTGTGTTTAATCAAACAAACCACATTAGAGTATATGGTGATCTAAATGTGAATTTTTTTCCATGGTGATTGCAAAAAAGTGAAACAAATCAATTCAGTTCTGAACTACCTCCATGTAAATGCTATTGTATGTGAATCTACTTGGGTAACTAATAAAAATTAGAAATATTCACTCAGATCTAGGAAACTCAAAAATTGAGAAATTCACTATTGAGTTCTGGGACTAGTACAGTAAAAACAAATGAAAATAAAAGTATAAATGAGGTTAAAAGTGAGGATTGCCTTGATCTCCAATGTGCAGAGAAATTTAGATTAGGTGTAACAAATGAATGGAGTAAAACTATTAACTAATGGAGAGTAAATAAAATGATCTGATATCGTATATACCCATTTTGAAGTTCCTCTTCAAAGAAGTTTTACCTGAAAAGCCCCAGGTGACACGTAGGTAACCCAAATTGACTACCCATATTTTAACAAAACTAAGTACATATCACAAATCTAATCATGCTATAGCTACCCTGAACTTCTGTACAATGGTGATCATGTAGCTGTTATAGGCAAATACCATATTAAGCCAAAGCAAACCAAGGCAGATGGTGCTTGGATAAGCTTAGTTGTGAATCAGTAGGCAAAAATTTCAGAGAAAGAATTGATAAACCCCTAGGAGGAGGGTGGAAAGAGGTCAAAATATGTATCTATGAGGTAGGGGGAGGAATCTTAAGTAGACGTAAATGAAAACCTTGCATAATGGATGAAATGCTCAGTTTGACTGAAGAACATGATAGAGTGAAGGTTAGAGACCTAATTTGAAATAGAAGCATAAAAAACAATAACAAACACATGTAGTGAAGAGAAGGAGAAGCGGATGAGAGAGAAAAGTTAAGAGATCAAGGAAGACTTGGCCAAAGTTAACGTCAGCGAACTGTATTCCACCATCATGATCCTGCAATACGTGCCAAAAACACCAAAAGCAACATTGTGGAACATACAGCTTGAAATACACTTTTTGACAGCATGGACATAAATTCAAGGAGGCAGGAGTATATCAAAGACCTATATGAGGTAACTGACTCAGAGGACAGAACAGGGTATATAGAGAGTCATGGTAGTAAGAATACTACCATCTAGAGAGTGAAAAAACTATAAAAATGGACTTGTTAGGACTCCCATCTACTAGATTGGAGTTCAGCTTAGCACTAGAAAGCCTTAATGATGGAAAGGTGGCGGGAACTGATGGCATAATGGCTAAAGTTCTATAAACTCTTGGCAATAAAACACACAATGAAGTTTACAAAATAACCGGTGAAGGTTAAATTAATCTTCCCAGCAGATTACATTTAAAGTAAGACTATTATGATCCCAAAAATGGAAATGCAAATTACTGTACCCACCAATGAACTATCTTTTTGATAGTCAGCTCTCAGGTGTTTCTCTGCATGTTGTCTTTGGGTGACCACAGTCTTCGTGGCATGACGTCTTCTGGTCTGAAGTGGTTACCTCAGTGCCAGAGGTTACTTCTGATCTTAAGATGCCAGCAGGATGGCTGGAGAAACTGTTCTCACCAAGGAACTCCATGTGGAGGAACACCTGAGGGCTGACTATCAAAAACCATTATACCATGCCATGGAAACCTTTGTACCTACAAAACCTCCCTACACTCCCATGCATCAAAAGCTCTGATCATAGTCCAAAAACAGAATTAAAATTAAGACAGATCAATGTATAAGAGAATACCAGTTCAGGTTAAATCTGGGCAAAGGGGCAAGTGAAGCAAACCAACCCTAAAACCAATTTAAGAACCAAGACTAGAAGTCAACACTCGTCCTTTTATGCGCATGAATATCTTTAGTTTTGAAATGGCATGTGATTCTTGCATTAAAAATGTAATGATTCTCTTAACCTTGTCCTTTCATTTTAGTTTCTGTGATCACAGCCATGCCTACATTTGGGTGCAATAATGATGATATTAATTTGCTTCTTTTCCTTTCCTTGTAAGTTCCAAAGTATCATTGTTCTTTTTCTTTCCTTAGTTCAATGTCTGCTTTTACTATCCATTCCGAGGCTATTGTTAGGCTGTTCAACATTAATTTTTTTCCTCCCAGTAGTGAGGAGTTAGCCCTATGCCTCATCCCCTTGCCTGGAGGACCAAGATTTAAAATCTGAGTATCCTTCTCCTATATGACTTACTTTCATTATAACTTGAGGGCCTCTTCTGTCCTGCCTGGTGGTCTGTGGTATAAAGGTAAAATAAGGATAAGAAAGGATCAGCTTGAGTTTTATGGGACACACAAAAGGGAAACATGTTCTACTTACCTTACTACATCTGTAAATGTTAACTCAGAGAGCTGAAAATATCAAACGTTAGTGAAAAATTATATATAATGGACTGCGAATTCAATTAATTACTTTGCAAACTATAAAAATTTTACCTTTATAGTTACTTTTTAACATTACGGATAAGGAAAAAATTAATGACATTGAATATTTGTATGAAACATAATCTCTTTATTAGTGCCACTGATACAATGTTTTGCAATCTTTACATTTCAAATGGTACATTCAAATAGTCTTAATTGAATATTATATGTGGACTTAATGTATGGTCCAGAGACAAAAATCTTTTTATACTTCCTGAAGTTTGGCTCTCAAAATACAAGTTTGTATCATAATACCCTCTGTAACCTGTTTTCACCTGTAAACATGTAGAGTTGAACAACTTGACGTCGTAAACTTGACGTATGACGTCATTCTACAGACTAAGTGTGATAGTTTTCCTTTGGTATAGTGGTATAATTGAACAATAATGAAAAAATACTGGCTCCATAAGAAGAGTCCTATGGTTTTTTTAGGAGCATTCGGCCTACAATACAAACATCCACTGCTGAGAAAAATTTATATGGCCTCTCACATATTTCTCTTAGGGTTAGGATCTTATAAAAAAAGAAAGTTGGCTGTTCCGTATCCTGCAACTGCTTGTAAGCACCTGAAAGAGTTCTCTACCTCTTAGGGTACACTTATGATATCCAACAGTAGATTTGGAAGCGCCCACAATATTTGCAGCAAGCAAGTTGCATGCCCCTTCCCCTGGAACTCTCTCTACTTATCTCAAGCAAGCCTCACACTTGATTTCTCCGTCTTCAGTTTGCATTGCACAAACCCTGCAATATACTCCTCCACATCTTCACTATACTCATGCAGGAGGGCAGATTTGGGAATACTTGAACAGCAATGTTCCGTGAATAAATCATGACTTGAAGGTGAACTTGAAGGCTCACTATCCCTCAGTGGAAGGTTGTTGGTTGGTTGGGTAATTGGCAGGTACTCCATCAATGGAAACAAAAAGGACTACACTGCAGAAAAATTGGCCCAACAACTGTGGCTTATTGACCATCACAGCATTATGTTGACTTCTTATAATTGGTTTGATGTAGAATTAAATCATTATATCCAAATTTAGATACTCTGAAGAAGTTTTTGTAGATGAAAAATTTTATATACTTTCCAATAATTATGTTGAGTTGTTGTACAGGAGTAAGTCATTTGTTACAGGAGAAAATATCCCACTGTGACAGCTAATGTCCTTCGCATGGCATCAGGAAAAAATTTTAAACTGAAATATCCGTGAAATTGTACACATACATAACATAAATGTGAGAAAACTATTCAAGAACGATCGTAAAAAAAGATTAAGTAGTTTCAAGGTTATCATTCAACGATATGCATATTTCAAGTTAACTATCTTCACTCAGGGAAATTATCATGTTCCATGCGTCACAAAATACTCGTTTTATCTTAGAAAATCTTTTTAATGGGGTTCATGGGGTTTCTTATCCTTTTCCGCTACTAAGGGCTATTATGTTCATTAGGTGCCAACTGAATCCTAACACTGTAAAAATTACCGGCGTATCCAAAAACTAATTTCTCCCGAACTTGAATATTATAGTTCCATACATTCGAATGGAATGCTTCGGTGAATTGTGTAGGTACTGGCTTGTGACTCACCAATAATTCATCTTTGGAATTCCTATATTTGGAATTGCGTGGAATCGAAATCGGTCGAATATAAATTTCTTGCTTACAACATTTTCCACGGTAAACAATGATTTTTATTGCAATAACATGGATACTTTCACCGCCGCGTGACTTCAAATTCGAAAATTAGGCGAAAATTTGCATGATTTTCCTGTTTTCGGTCAGTTTCTTCCGAATGTTAACTGCAAACGAAAATCTGACTCTCAATTTTTTTTCTTGAAGAAAAAAAGTTTATTTTGGAACATATAACTAGAAAGTCTATTACGAAGGGTGATAAAGAAGCCACCATTAATAAGAGCACGAGTATTCCCAGGTAATTTATAGTAAATCTCTGTAATGTAGCAGGACGCCCTAAATCCTATTTTAATTATTTGGCGAGATATCTAGGAGAAGAACAACCGAATGAGTTAAATTATCGATGAGCCTCAATCACACATAAGTCAAAGAGGCGTTGATAGGATGATTTTTCGGCACCTATTCGCACTTTTTTCACTTCGAGTTACGAACGAATGGTCAAAACGAAATCAGATGAACACGATTTAGTTGCAACCTATATTTTCCACGATAAATAATTATTTATATGGCGATAGCTAGGATACTATTGTCGCCACGATACTTCAAATTCGAAACGTAGGCGAAAATTTTCCAAACTTTCCGATTTTTTAATCTCTAGCTTCCAACATAAACTGAAAGAAATATTTAATCATCAATTTTTTCGTTGTTTTTTAATAAGACTTCAACGTCTTTCAATTCATTTTTTGCGCCCCATAATCCTCTCTCTACACGTCCACAAAGTCAGGTCCGCAGTCAGAATACTTTCAATCAAGAAAAAATTTTCCAAGTTCCAGCCGCTTAGTCACTCACGTATATAAGTTCTCAGCCGGTTTTATGTGTGCTGGAGCCGTAATATTTAGCTCGTTGAAAAGCAGGCTTGATCAAAGAAATTGTGTGAAAAGTGGGCAACGGGAAGTAAGAAAAATTTGAGGCGTAGAAAATAACGTAGTGCACGACGAATGAGTACATTCCAAAGACGACTAAATATAATAATTTTTATTATATTCACATATCACATAGGTAAATGTATTATGTAAGATTATCGATTGCAGTCAATGTTTGTATGTTTGATGCCATAACCGGGAAAATATGAATATTATCACAAATCGTAGCGTGGGAACTATGAGATGTGGAAAAAAGTGGTTTCCTTGGCATGGTTGGGCATTCCAAAATCAACTTAAAATTGGATACCAATTTCCGATTGCACTAAACATTTGGATGGGGAGACATAAAACCAGGAAAAATGCATAATTTTGCAAGTGTAATATTCAAAGTTATAGAAGAGTTGAACCAAGAGTTTGACTTAATGTTTGAGAAACTAGAGAAATTTGTATGAATCTCATTCTGTGGACTGAACTGTAGAAAACCATACCAAAACACCATTTAGGTAATGATGATTATTATGTAAAGAACACTTTGTATTTTTCCACAATTTATATATTCTCCCCAGTAGCAGAGTTCGTTGCCAAAACGTTGCAACAACGCGCACAACGTGCAATGCAGGTTACCGTCACAATTGTATGTCGGGACAACGTTGCATGCACGTAGTAATTCCAACGTTTACATCATTACTTTATGACAACCTTCATGCAACATAACTTCCTTTCATAAGGTATTGTGTTCACTACTTTATAAATGTCAGTTTACTAACTCTTCCTCATCGATTACATCTTTTTAATGAATTACGGGGCTCAATGTTCCACCAATACCTACTTCATTTTTTTTGTATTTGGTATTCCTCTTTTGAATTTTCTAAATACATATGTTAATACAGTAACCCGGTGTTTCAGTACACCGCATATACCTCCTAGTGGTGGGTCGCGGGCAACAGTATGCTGACTCTCAAGGAAGCCCTTTCAGAAGGGATCCTAGCTTGTGCAGAATAGAGAAAGCGGGTCTAGGGTATTACAATGCTTTGGTTTCTCTTGTGGCATACTGGCGAAAATGTGCCAAAACTGACCGGTAGAGCGCCGTAACCGTCAGCAGGGAAAGCTGCACGTGGTGCGGGTACTGCGAAGGCTGGTAACCTTGCATACTCTATTACAACTTACTGCTAAACGTCAAAATGTTGCCTCGGACAGCCGAAGCCACGATGGGCGGCGGAAGCTGAATAAGGTTGGCCCATCAAGATACGGGTTGGAAACGAACTGGACCCTCGGTACTTGGAATGTGAGAGGAGTGTATGGAAATGAGCATGAGTTGTTGAATGGAATGAAAGTGAGACATGTGATGACAGGATGGATGACAGGATGTTTTGTGTGTATGTGACACTAAGCGTAAGGGGCGGGATGCTGTAGCATTAGATGGCGGTAGTCTGGCTAATGTACATGTCAGTCAAGGAGTAGGACTCATTCTTAATGAGAGAGCTAAGTTGCTAGTAAGGAAGTACGAGTTAGTATCCCCTAGATTGCTCTGGGTTCGCATGAAAGTAGGTATTAGGAGAGTTGTGATTGTGGCGTGCTATGCACCAGTGGATGGAGAGATTGACTGTGTGAAAGATGAGTTTTGGGAAAACTGAGAGTGGTTTTGAATGAATGTGATCCTGGTGAGAGAATAATTTTACTAGGTGACATGAATGGGTGGGTTGGTGTGAGGCGGGATGCATCTGAGAGAGTGGTTGGGCCTTTTGGTGACCCCCGAGTGAATAACAATGGTGAAAACTTGGTGAGTGTGTGCTTGGAAAAAGGATTGTTTGTGTCGAATACATGGTTTAAACATAAGAGAATACATATGTATACTTGGCAAAGGGGCGATTGTAAAAGCATGATTGATTTTATTGTGTATGATGAGAGATTGAGAGAGTTAGTGTGGGACACGCGAGAGATGAGGGGTGCTGAATGTGGAACAGACCACTATTTGGTACTCTCCAAAGTGAATCTGGGCAGAAAGTGGGTACCAAGGAAGAATGTTGCGCATAAGCAGTTGAGAGTAAAAGTGGAAAGGTTGCTAGTCAGCGAGGTAAGAATGCGGTATGGTTGCATGCTTGAGGATGCTCTATCGTTGAAGCAGAGAGAATGGGACGAGCATATCAGAAACGAGAATTTGAATGACGCGTGGGAGTGTTTAAAAGGAGTGATTGTGGAATGTGCTGAAAGTATGTGGAAAAGGAGTGGTAGGAAGAACGAAAGGTGAGGCTTGGTGGAATGAGGAAGTGAAAATTGCAGTCAGAGAAAAGAAAGAGGCGTACGAGGATATGATTGCTGCCAAACCTGAGGAAGAGCGTACTAAGGCATGTGAGATTTACAGAAAGAAAAAGAATGAATGCAAAATCGTTGTAAAAGAGAGCAAAGAAAGAATGCGTGCGGATGAAGCTAACAAAATGCTGAGTGATTTTAAAGGTAATAAAAAGCTGTTTTGGAAGTGGGTAAAAAGGGCTAAGATTGGTGAAGGTAGGGGAATGAATGCGGTAAAGAACAAAAGTGGAGAGATCATGTGGGACGAGAGCAATCAATATCAGGGACTGCTGGAGGGAGTATTTTGAAGAACTGTACAATTATATTGCTGGCGTTGAGGATGAGCCTTGTGAAGTGGTATGTGAGAATGTGATGATGGAAAAGGATATTAGTGATAAGGAGGTCACAATGGCTGTGAGAATATGGAAAAATGGGAAGGCTGCAGGCATAGATGGGATATCCAGTGAAATATTGAAGGGTGGGCGTACATTACTAATTTGTAGGTTGCTTGAACCATACAATTTATGCTTACAGGTTTCTGTTGTTCCAGCGGATTGGAAAAATGCTATCATCATTCCGTTGTACAAAAGGAAGGAAGGAAAGACCGAATGTAATGATTATCGGTCCATTAGTTTATTGAGTATCCCGGGAAAAGTGTTCAGTAAAATATTAATCGAAAGAGTGAGGAATATTACTGCCGACAGAATATGGGGTGTGAAGTGTGGGTTTATGCCTGGGAGAGGATGTAGTGACCAGCTTTTTGCACTTCAGCAAGTGATAGAAAAATGTTTGAGTGTCCGAAAGAAAGAGTACTGTGCGTTTGCCGATTTAGAGAAGGCTTATGACAGAGTAAATAGAAAGAAGTTGTGGAAGGTTTTGAGAGACTATGGAGTGAATGGGCAGTTATTGAATGTTATGATGGCGATGTATGACAATAGTAATGCAAGTGTAAGAGTTAACGGGGTTCTGAGTGATTGGTTTGTAATAAATCTGGGTGTAAAGCAAGGATGCGTAATGTCTCCATGGCTGTTTAATGTATTTATGGATAAATGTGTTAGAGACGCATGTAGTGAAAATGACGGTGTTTTGATTGGGAATGTAAACGTGCGAGTTCTTCTATATGCGGATGATGCTGTTTTGATCTCAGACAGTCAACAGGGATCACAGAAGCTCCTAGATAAGTTTTGTGAATCAACGGAGAGAATGGAATTGAAGGTAAATGCGTGCAAGACTAAAGTAGTAGTTTTTGATAAGGAGAATGGGGAGAATAACTGTGTGATGAGGGCGAATGGTGAAGTAATTGAACAGGTGGATGATTTTATGTACTTGGGTAATATGTATTCAAAAGATGGAAGAATAGATGAGGAGATAAAGAGACGTGCGAATGCTGGAAGGAAAGTGGTAGGTAGCATGTGGAGCATATCAAGGAATGAGTGCCTGTCTAAGGAAGCGAAAATCGCCGTGCACAAAAGTGTACTTCTTCCCACTTTGCTATAAGGTAGTGAAACATGGGTATGTCAAGATGGACATAAGAGTAGACTAAATGCCGTAGGTATGAGTTATCTGAGGAGTATTTGCGGCAAAAGTAGGATGGATAGGGTCAGGATGGTGGATAGGGTCAGGGTTGTGGTCATGAATGAATGTGGGTTAAATGCTCCAGTAATGGACGTGTATGAAAGGAGTGTGCTTCGTTGGTTTGGCCATGTTGAGAGAATGGATAGAGACGAATAACGAAACAGATATATGAGTGTAGAATGAATGGTGTGAGAGGTAAGATAGGCCGAGATAGTTGTGGTTGAGGAAATTCTTAGGAGGAGGAATATTAGGAGTTTTAAAAACAGGAGGGCGTGTATGAAACAGTGTATGGGGGTAAATGAGACAAAAGAGGTTTGCAAGGATATGTGAGTATGGAGGAAATTATTGAAGAAAAAAGAAAGAAGGTGTATAATTATGTATTAATGAGTGAAACATTTTGACTGTGCCTACCCCGGAAGGGAACGGCGTGATGGGTATGTTAATGTTAATCATAGCACATAATTCAGACAAATTCCAGAATTTAACGCAAGGATGAGAGTTTAGGTATTCCTTTTTTATTAATTTTGAATTTCTGGAAAAGTCAGGGAATTCTCATAACTGTTAGGGAGAAACTGGAAGAGGAATCCTCGTTATTTTTCGTTCGCTGGCCGTCCGTTGCCTTTCCGTTGCAATGTAACGTTCGGAGAATACGTTTCGAACCTAGCGTAGGAATACCAGCCCCATCTATTGCAACAAAAAAGAGAATGCTGTTGAGGGGTAACATGGGTAGTTTCTGAAGCCTGATCAATTTGTGTTTGATAATCTTTGGTGTGTTTCTTAGTGAGCAACGGCTGTATTCACACAGAATCGAGGATATTCTTAACTCCCCCGTGATCACATGCGGACGTGATTCGTCGCAAGAGCTTATCGTTGGTGAACCGGTATTTTTCAGGCGTGCAAAGTTTCTAAGCTAACAGTTGCAGTGATCGAACGGAATTGAGATTATTTATAATTCTCCCGTGAACACATGGAAGTGACTCGTCGCAATATCTTATAGTTATTACTCGTGAAATGGTGGTTGTGCGCCGCCGAAGAATTAAAACCAGTGAGATTTCTCCTTTTTTTGCGTGTCAATGTTTGTGCTGGCCACATTTGTTACGTCTTTTTTGTACTATTTTGTTCACCATGTGATTTTTCATCGTTCTGTTGTATCTATAGGTATTCCATCGTTGTGTAGTTATTTTATTAAAATATCTCTTTGTGGCTTACATTGTCTAATTATTTGCTTGAATTTATGCATTTGTGTCCATGTATTTACCTCATCGGGCGGTAATTTCTCTCCTAACCACGCGCATGTGCAGAGCAGTTTATGTGTCCTTCGCTTCACGAACCGCTCGAGCGTCTATGCAACGTTCGGGCAGGGCGACATTGCAACCGTTTGGGAACGTTCGTTTCCGTAACATTCCATGGGTTCTGTACTAACGTTCTGGCAACGTTCCGCGAACGTTTGCGTGCTGCGTGGGGAAGTAGCAGGATCACACTAGCTTACAGTAAATACATGATTGCAGTTCTAAAAATACGAGTCGATGATTAGAAAATTCAAAGCTGCCGTAGAAAATTTAATTCAGCAGAAAAAAATTCCAATAACAGGTGACATTTTGGCGATCGGTCAGGGAAGTTGGTAAATCTGTTAGGGAATTCGAAAATTGGATATCAGTAGCCACCCTGCACTAATTCTTTGCCTCTCTATTGCTAGGCGACTATCTAATTTGTCCATTCTATCTGTCTTGCGCATGTAATTGCATCCGAAAGCAAAAATGTTTAGCGAACGTTGTCGTGTCAACGTTGTGGCAACATTGATTTCTGGGAGACTTATGTTGTCTACACGTGCCAGCAACGTTACGGCAATGCAGACAACTTCACGTGAACGTTCAATCAACGTTGCCACAACGTTGTGATAACGACGTTGTGGCAACGTTGATTTCCGGGAACTTCGTATGTTGCCAGCCTGTCCCAGCAACTTTACGGCAACCTTGACAACGTTAGGTGAACGTTACCATTTCCACAATTCGACATTGTCACAACGTTGCTGCAATGTAAATTGCTACTGGGGCTGGTACCTGAGGATGACGTCTTTGCATCGAAACTACTCAGGTAAAAATTTCTCTTTCGCAAATGATTTTAAATAGTTTTGAAACTCATTTTACAGGGTTTTTCTCATTTTCATCTGATTTTAAACTCATTTGTACTGGCTTTCATCCTCATTTTCCTCGATGCACTCTTTTGAAGCTGATTTTCATTCACTTTTTCATCTCATTTTCATACTGTTTTTCAACTCATTTTTACTTTGACTGATTTGCAACTGATTTTCACATTAAAGATCTCTTCTGCAACTGATTTTCAGATCAAATATCTCTTTTACAACTGATTTTAGATATTTTCCTCTGCAACTGATTTTCTTTAGTTTCAATTTTGCAGAGTAACTGCCAATCAGTCTTGGGTAGGAAAATCTCACAATCAACTTTTAGAAAATAGTTTTCAACTGATTCCAATTCAATTAATTCAATCGGAAACGGACGTAAGGACGGAAAAGAGAGTCGAATCAGTCGTACAGTACGGCTACACACAAGCATACACATTTCATATTAAATATACGGAGCGTTCAGCGTTCGAATACTGCATGCAAGGAATCTAATTAATGTCAAGTAATATATATTGTTCTAATATGTTCTAAGTCACCCTCGACGGAGGGGGTCACAAGTCGAGTCGACCCCTTTCGTCGCCATCGCTTGGCGGTAGTCTACTGTCGGTTTGCATTGAAAGTAATAACCAAAACAAAGTGGTGATTTGTAGGAATTCATTCGGAGGTATCTTTAGTGGCTTTAGGGTCAAGTTTATATTCATGTCTCAAGCATAGGATGAGAGTGTTTTAAGAGACGTACGTAGTGAGTTTCACTGGTGTTGTGCAACGTTCATGTACGATGGATTCAATATCATTTATAGCCGAAGACGTGTTAGCGTGTGTTGCTGTTATTTCCCCCGAAAAGATGTGAATGTGATGTGAAAAAAAGTGAAAGCTATTGAACTTCAACTGAATTTCATAATGGTCCTTATGTTTACGTCTTTACTGTGTTTTCTCATTGGTTGAAATGATGTGTGCAGTATGAATTTCAATAAAAATCTCTACATATATTCAGAGATTTTATTCTATAGGCGAGTCAGGAAATAGTTTCAGTTTTATTAAAGCATCTGTACTTAAACCCTTTTACTTAATTACACCCATCAACAGTGGCATTTTTAATGATATATTCGAGGTTAGAGACTACTCATTAATTGTTGTTGTGTGTGCCTAAAGTGTTAAGGAAGTGAAAATGTTTTGACTAGCCGATATATTTTTTTATTGCCCATGGAGATGTATTTGTATTATTGGTAGACTAACTGACTTGAGATGGGACATATGGACACGACCTTATACTGAGAATGTTTTGAGAGCATGATGGGCATATTTTGGAAACATATGCCAGGCATATTTTGAAAACAAGCTGAACATATGTTAAAAACATATGTTGAGCATAGTTTCAGAACACGCTGAACATATTTTTTCCGCATATGTTGAGCATATTTTCAACATATGCCCTCCTGGACATTTGCACATGCTCAGAACATGCTCAAAATATGCTTTACACATATATATGTTGAAAATGTGCTTAGCATATGCTGAAAACAAATTGTGCTAGTAGGGACAAAGTGCAACTGGGGATAGTTGGATTAAATCAAGTTTACCCTATTTTTGAACTCAATTGAATCTCGTTTTTCCTCCATTGAATCTGATTTTAAAATATTTTTGAACTCATTTTCACTCGTTTTCAACTTAATTGAATCTCTTTTTCCCTCTATTAAATCTGATTTTCAACTATTTTTAAACCCATTTTCAACTATGTTAGAAACTCATTTTCAACTGATTTAAACTGATTTTCCCGTGTTTCAAATTGCACAGGAGTTGCAAAAGAATTCCAAATGTGTGGTGAAAATGAGATGAAAGTTAGATTTAAAACAGTTGCAAAAGAGATATTTTACCCGAGTAGTTGTACGATTGACAATAAATTGTGGAAAGATACGAAGTGTTCTTTACATCATGATTAACTTCCAAGAAGTCACGCCTGAACTCACCGAGTATATTAATGGTGCTTATCATTGCTTTAAAGGTTACAATCATTGTTTTGTTAATAAATTACAAACTCATAGCTACACCAGCTTTATTAATTATTTAAACTGTTAACGACACCAACTTCGCTTGCTGTAATACGGCCATTAGGCTTTGGTAAAATATGAGGAGTTAAAATGACCCCCCTTATCAGTCGGAGGTGAAGGGAGAATGCCGGTGGTTATAGTGATAAGTCATTACGTTGTCAATGGACGTCGAAATTTGCGTTTTAGATTCCTTCTCGACTTCTTACGTTTGAAGCGTAATCTTATGAAACAAGTAAACGCTTAGAGAAGTAAGACAAAATTAATGCACATATGCAATATCATCAACTTTTCAAGGCCGCATTACAATATTATTACAGACATTGGGAAGTAATTTTTCAACATGCAACTCGGGGCTTTAAGTAACGCATCGTAGAAATTGACTAAATTACACTGCTACAGATGAATAATTAGTCCTTGATTCCCAGATAATACCTACACTCCCAATATTTTAGCATTAGCAAATTTTCCAAATCGCATAAATGATAGGCACCGTTGATAGATCTGATAGGTACTCGTAGTTGGCCGGCCACGCTACCTCATAACTTCCAATCCGGGATAGAAAAACTTACGTAATATCCTCTCACCGCTGGGAAACAGCACTCGGGGTCCCTCCCCCTCTGCCATAGATACCGACAAGAAGGTCGCGGTGACGCACAAGCGTTCTTCGCTGGATAGTGGTTTCAACGCCCGAAAATCCTCACGCATTCAACAAAATCCCGTTTTTCAATGTGAACCACCTGGTTGGCATAAGTCAAAGGGCATTCACGGATGCTCAACTCATTTTTTCAGGGGCTGTAAATAATCCTTCGAACAAACCGATGATCTGATAATGCCCAGGCGATAGCGGAGATAAGTCAACGAGTCGTCCTTCAAACTTTAGCAGTGGATTCCGAGGGTAACAACACGAGCTTTATCACCTGCCACTCACATGACTTGGCATTTCTCCGGCGGAAAAAGAAGGAAATATTCACGTAAAGCCTCGTGACGATGAAACTGAAAGACCTTCAAAAAAAAGGAACCTTTCCGTGCACTCTGCAATCGTGGAGGCTCTCATGATTCACATTAGAAGATCATCAGCAAAGACACCGAGGCCGTAAATTATAGTTATTAAAACAAGGAGAAAATTACTCGTGAGATAAAAGTTCGTGTGATTGTTACACGTAGTAACTGACGTCAGCGTAATCAGTCAAAACATTCAATTCACAAGTGGAGGCAGATGTTTTCACATCTACGAAATACCATGCAAGCCATCACTTGGGTGAGCGGCACGGGGTGATTCCACCACAGGACTGCAGCACTCATTCCAGTTCAAATCAGAACCGCTCACCTTCCCCCGGCCAATAGGCGCAGGCCAAAAGCAGGCAGGACAACAGATCGCGGTAAGACTAGAAAACAGGAGAGCGCTGAGCAGACTAAAAAAATACCATGGATACTAGTCATGATACAACTGATGAATAGTATTATTAATGCGATTAATTAATAGTGCTACAAGGTAATAAATCAAGCCAGAAATTTCATTTGGGGTGAGTTGTTAATGTGATGTTTAGTTATTTAGCAGGGGTACAAAGGTTATTCTACCTGGTGAGAGTCAAATTTTCATAGAACTGATACATCGCCACTATTATGATCCCATATAGTGGTGGAAAAAAATGACATTCTAAATCTTTCGGTTCTGCAGTCTCTTTCCTTAATTGTATGATTGTGATCGTTTCTACTATAATAGTTTGGCTCTAGCAAAATATGTTGAACGTCCAGCAAAAAATAGTCTACATTAATCTTTCGTAAAATATTTAATCGATATTTTTCCCTCCGACCAGATAGAGGTTCCCACCCTATTTCCCTCAACAATTCAGTAATACTGCTGAGTCAATCGAAGCAATTTTTTACAAATCTTGCTTCCCTCCGCAGTATTCGATCTATATCTGAATATATTCCGACCTCGTTGGGGTCCCATACGCTAGCGGCGTACTCCAATTGAGGTCTCACGAACGAAAATAGCATCGCTCCTACAATTTATTGTCACAGTTTCCTAATATTCCTTTTTCAAATCCCAATTACTGCAATCCTTATATGCCTGTCCGCAAATTTTCCATATCGTATGCTTCCCCCAGGACAAGTCTTGAGTGAGGGTCATATCCTAGTTCAGTTTCACACATCACGAACGGGAATTCATTCCCTTTAAAAGAATAGCTGTCATATTATCCGACGATAGCGGACTTGCAGCACGCATTTCTATCAATACCTTAATTCGCTTTCCCATTTTTACCAATGAGTAAACACAAAAAATGTATATCCCGCGCAAATTCACATTTTTAAGGAAATCAATTGGACGAATTTCATTCCTGGTGATTTAAAATGACATATCCCAAGCAAATGCCGCCATTAATGATCCCTTTAAGCCCGCTCCCATTGGAATTCGTGGTAGATTTGAAGGAAAATTGACTCCGTTCTTAGGAGTCAGTTTTCATCTGGAGGAGAGACGGCGTTGTCACACCACATTATCAGTCTGTTGACTTGTGAAACTGCATTTCGCTGTGCTCCCTCGAGCCTAATTGCTATATTAATGCTTTTCTCTAGCGTTCCTAGCATACCTGTAGACGTGTACATGTTGGCGAAGCCCTTTCGACATTTTTTTTGTAAATGTAGATATTAATCGTTGTATTTTCGTTAACTTGATTATGGTACTTTACAGTGCACTTTGGTGTTAAATAACCACACACACTCTGGAGGAGCCTTGCAGGGTAATATGTAGATATATAGATGAATGTATACCTACCTATTACGTGCATTTGCAGATGAATGCCCTGACGTGTGACTTTGAACGTCTTAAACATATGCCTCATTACTATGCCTATATATTTTTATAATGCCAATTGGCGACGCTGTCACTATCCTTTTCTATTTTGAAGGCAAAGCAATGTAAGGGCACTTTGGGTCAGTTCAGTCGACTTTCAGCTCATGGAAAGTTTTTTTTTCCTTTTTGAGGACTGAGAATTTTTTTCCTGTGGTCTTGTAACGTAAACGTAATTTATTTCTCACAAAAGAAATTTCGATACACTTTCAGAAAAGGGTGTGAATTCTCTGCAAGCTCCGTAGACACCGTCACTGCCTCTGCCTCCACGGGAATCTCGAGGTCCGCTTCCTCTGCTCCACTCTAGAATTCAGTCCCAACTGCCTGAAGACGCCCCTCCTCGGCAAGGCTATCCTTTTCTTCTCCAATGTGACCTCCCTTGACGACGTTGTGCGTCAGCCCGAGACAAATGGGGCCTGAAAAGGCGCACCTTACCCGCTACACAGCGTCCCCTCTGAAAAAACAATACCATTACAGTAAAGGTCAGAGGTCTTCGACATTAACGGTGCATTCTTTCTTTCTATGCAGATATTCGAGTCGGTCTATTGATGGGGACACTTTCTTCTTGACTCGTTATGGACCTCCAGATTTTGGTTCTATGTTTTTCAGCCCGGAACTTATATGGCATCCGATAAGATGTGGTTAAGTTTCCACAGGGGGGGCCCAGTCTCAAACTTCACGTTCCTTCTCCTTAAATTGAAATACCGTGCTTGCCTTTCGCATCCCAATTTTAGCGCTTTCATAATACCTGGATAGTCGGCCTCCCAATTCTTTGTGGTAGGCCATAGCTTCTAAAGGCGAGCCTTGCGAATTGTTCTGAACTTAGAACGGCTCGTTCGGTCCCCCGAGCTCCCCCACCAAGTTTAAAGTAGCATGGGAGGAACCAGTAGTCTCTTGTTTGGCTGATCTTAAGGCAAACATAAAATGGAGAATACCCTCATCCCATGTTCTTTGGTTGCCACGACAATACATAGCGATCATATACTTCAGCGTCTGTATGCTCCTTTCCGTTGGCATCGCGCGGGGATGAAAGGGTGCAATATGCGAAAGCTGTATTCCGTAGGTCTCACAAGCACGCTGCAATATTACTGGAAACCCCAAATGGTTAATGAATTGCAAAGGAGCTGCTTAGTCAAAACTTCTGCCCTAACAGAGTGCAATGGAATACCTATCAATCGGCCAGTGTGTGCTAGTGTCTAGGAAAACCAATACGTATTGATGTCCTGATCTCGACCTCGGAAGGGGTCCAATGATATCTATCGTGAATATTGGCCCGAGAGGGGGGGCGGGAGAGGGTCAGGTCCTTCTATGCCCTCATTTCTCCAGCCCCTTTTTTTATCGGCCTTACATTTCTGACATACCTCGCAACTCCTCACGTATTTTGCTACGTCTCTCCGTAGTGTGGGCCAGAAGTAAAACCTCACTCGTTTAAGTCTAATAAAACCCCAAGTGTCCAGCATAGGGCTACTAAGTGGGTTTGTCGGCTCTCAAGGGGCCTAAAAAGTTTAGCCTTGGCACCAGTCTCTCCTTCGTAGTGTCCGTGATGATATATTTGACCGTCAACTATAACTTAGGTATCCTAGATTTGATTCTGGCAGGTTCTCCAAGCTCTTGTTCAATTCTAAATACCAAGGATCGTCGATTTTTTTCCCCTGCCATTCAGGAGTTCCGATAAAATAGTTGTGTGAAAGCGCGTCTGGGACGACTTTCGATTTACCTTTGCTATAGGTGATTACGAAATTTTATTTCTAGAGTTGCGTGACCTCGAACCTCGAGGTAGGATAACCTCGAACGGATTCAATACGCTTGGGATCAGCTTCGAGTTTCCCGTTACCTACCATGTACCTACCTAAGGAATTTCAGCTTTTCCATAAAGAAGCTACACTTTTGGTGATTGACTTTCAATCCGGCCTCTCGGAGCAGAGCAAAGGCGCGGTGAAGCATTTTCTCGTGGTCCTCATGTTTTACTGATGGTTACAATGTCATCCAAATACGTAAAACAGTACAGTTCTAACTCTGCACCGATCACCGTATCCATCAATCCTTGAATCCTTGCCTCAACACTGTGTAATCCGAACGGCATCACACGGAACTAAAAAAGGCACTTACCCAGGACTGAGGAGGCTGTAAAGCCTTACAGCCTCCTTACTCAGGATGATGGTCGCGGTTTTGTCCCTACCGTCTAGTGATGGGTCGTTCATGATTGATTCGTTCAAAATGATCGAATCACCAAGTGACTCAAATGACTCAGATTGATAACGAGAAAACAAGTCGATCTCGATCATCAATCATTCCCATTTCCGCTTTAGTCTGGTGGATACGTTAAATCAAGTCCATCATCAATCAGTCCTACTTCCGCTGGTGGCTATATGTGTACTTACTAGCAAGAATATTATAATTACTCGCTAAGATTGCTTAAAACCGGATTACAATTGCGTCTTTCAATGCCCAGTCGTCACAGATGTCATTCAGGCAGGGAAGTTGAGCGTAAAAGAATGATTTGCGTACCATTCGAAGGTACTCTGATATTGATTTAGAAATTAAACACGATAGTTGATATGATGTATCCTAGAACTGATTCATCAAGTCCAGTTTACGAATATTATGAAATGGCTTTTGTGTATTACATGACGGTATTAAATGAAAAATATTAGGTACTTCTTCATAATGCTCATTGTTCCTCTGGGGTTGTGAATAAATGTACATGGCTCTGTTTGACCCTGATTTTATTTTTTCTGGTCGAATGAAAGTATAATGCCCTGTCACTTATATAACAGAAAGGAATTCAAAACTTTATATCACTTAAACGGCGAAAGAAAAAATACTCAAGGTTATACTTAAACAGGAGTGGGTGAACAGTGAACATTGGCAGTTTTAACCTCAAGCAATAGTAAAGAAAAAGAAACCTTGGGAATAATTCATGTTCCATCCATTAATAAGAATTCCTAACTGTCTTGTATACCAACATGAATCAACTATTAGGACGGCACCTTGGGAATAATATGTTCCTTCTTTAAATAAATGACGTTAATTATGAGGGGAATGAAGTACAGACAAAATTTTTAAAGGCATTAGGATAATGGTCCATCTCTTCGTGTCATTATTCCTCAAAGATAGACATTTGTAATTCTGCTCTGAAAACCACTATAATTCACATGCTGAAATAATCCACTTTCATTTGACCAGTTTTCCTTTACCTCAGAAAATTCTTTCGATGTCATAATTAAAAAAAAATATCTGTAACAAACGATTGGTCGTTTCCTTTGAGTCCAGTCATTCATTTCAATCTCAATCACTCAGTCCACTTGACTCAATGTGAACGAGATCGAAATGATCGACTCAGATGATGGAATCATCCAAGTGACTTGAATCATAAAGATCGAATCCTTGAAAAGAACGACTTTGCCCATCTCTTCTACAGTCCCTACTTCCTGGTATTCGCGTCCTCGCCGTTCGAAGTTTCCCCGGGTTTGAGGCTAGCAGCGGGAAATTTTGGGAATGAGACAACCCTACCTCTTTTAGTTACCTCTCTCACCATTGAATTGGCGTGGAAACGATCGGCGCGCCGCCACAATGACTTTCGAGGAATCAATCAGTCGAATGCCGTATTCGCGTGGGATCGGAGCAGAGTCCTCGTGGAGTGTTCTGTTGGGAAGGATTTACTGAAGGTAATCGCGTCTTTTATGGATATTCGTCTTTGTCGTGAATGTAATTTCGGAGAAACAGAAATATTTTAAGAGAGACGTATTACGAATCGATATTTATTCTTTTCTTTACCACTTCTTCTAAACGCGACTCGAGAGCAAACTTATATTGTCCCTGTTTTTTCCGTACAAGAGAGATATGATTGTATTATCACAATATATGGTAATTTCATCGTGTCTTATAATAATTCTTGTTGTCAATTTTCCTCGTTGATTCTCAGGGAGTCCTAGGAGGAGAACAATGACCTGCTATCTCTCAGCCCAGAGGTGGATCTTGCGGGATTGCAGCCGTGGTAAGTCAGAAAATGGGGTATGGGAGCACTATACTTTTAGTGGGAGATGAATATGTATATTGGTCATTTTATGAGTAATGAGGGAAATTCTCATGGTGGTCGCGTAACGCAAACTGGAGGCAGAAAGGGATATCACTCCACAAAGGGGTAACTCGCATGCCATTTTTTCAATGATCGTTATTACCATAGCAGGGTACGATTCGAGTACCTATGTTTCCCTCTTGGACTCAGAATTACATCTTTTTGTCTTTTCTTCAATCTTAGAGTGTGACTTCCAGCTTTGTAGGAAATGATTCCTTAATTAGCAAATTTTTCTTCTCATGCGGCTACCGAAGTGCTCGACTCCCGGAACATGTCACTTCAAGTTGGAAAATTGTGTGGCCATGATTTCTTCAATTATTTCCTTCTCGCATATTTTTCATTTTTCGAGAGACTTTAAAAGTCTAGTCAAATCTTTCCTTTAGATGCCAGCTATAAATGAAACAGCCTTTGCTACCATCCTCGCCTCTACACCTCCTACACTGTATATAACGACGCATTGCGCAATTCTTTTATCATCTTGTTCGTCTTACTCGTGTCTTTTCCCCCGTGTCCTCCCTGCTTCCACCATCTCAAGACCCGAGTTGAGCCATTACTTGATCTCAATCCTTCCACAATGGCTTCCTAGCCTCAAGGAGAGCCCTGTTGAATCGCATCTCCTTCGAACTAGAACATTCGGACGAGTCAGTGTCATTTGACTCGGCACAAGAGTGCCAATATTGCTCGGAAAACTCATCCTTTGTGAAATAGTTTGGGATGATCGTCCCACTCCCCACCTCCTCCATCCTATGTTGTGATTCACGTGAAAAGCCGTAAAGTTTCGCCTTTCCTGGCAACTTCGGAGGGTTCACTGTGAATCCACTGCTTCGACCTTTTTATTCGATCCGTGTGTGACCTGGCCCGTGGCTTTTGTTACCCTTCGACACTCTTATGGATGAGTCATAGGAAGTGCAATCGACGTGATGTTTTCATTACATCATTGTAATATCCAATGTGTGAAGAGTAGTAAAAACTGTTCTGTTCATAAACATAGGCTAATAAAAGTATGCGTCGTTTGATGTTGACGATATATATGTATTACCTATTGTAAAACGGGCTAACTTCGGCCCCTTTTTAAGGTTTTCTATGAATTAGAAGGTGAAGATAGTTATTAATCTCCAGAATAAAAGTAGAGAGAATTCTCCGTGGCCTTGTATGAATAATCCCATGAAGTTATAACTGTTACGTAACATTTTGTTCGCTATATTAAATTATTAATCGTGGCCGAAGTTTCTCCTGAAATGAAGCAACTTCGGCCGCCAACGAAATTTTATTTGAGGACGAATTTACATAATATGCCTGGCTTTACTTCGGCCACTAAATAATGAATGGGTATACCTACCTGTAAATTGTTTTGGATATAAATTTTCGTGGAAAATTATACAAGTAAATGATTTAATAGCTAAATTTTTTGAAATAGTAAGATAGAACAAAATTCAAACATTGTATAACGTTTTTTATTATAAGCTTATCAGTGAAATTACTCCCTTTTAACATTATGGAACAAATAGGAATAGGAAGCACTTAGACTTCAAAATATGTCCAAACTGTCCTTTAGGTTTTAGAAAATGTATCTTCCACGCCTTATCGGAAACTGCGTTTGGAGTTTTCTCACTAGTATTTCGTTTCTCTAAATTGAGCACACATCTTTGACGTCAGGAAAGGTAAAGAAGAGATTTCTCCCCGCATTTTTTCGAAGGCACTTAATCACACAACACAGTGAGAACACTCTCCTTCCCGGACACTTCTTTAACAGACACACTCCTTCCCTGTTTTCCCCTGATTCACTTACCCTTGGATTTCCAATTGTTCTTCTCCCTCATGTGTGCGGTTTTGAGAAGTTCCGTGAATGAGTCACTCCAAAATTTCTCTAGACTTGTTCTTTAGAGAATCTGGAAGGTTTTTCAGCACAGCCTCACTGTTTACAGGAGAGATACCTGGTGATTGGAATCCAGATTTCAAATTTTTTCTATTTTTTATCCACCAATACTTTCAACTGCTGTCTTTAATATCAGAGGAAATTCTGTTTTAGGCAGCGTAACCCGATTCTTTTTTTTTCCACTCATCGAATGCTTTTCTCCATGCAACTTTTATGAGGCGGAAAAGAGCAACGTCGAAAGGTTGGGTGAGGTGTGTCGAGTTTGGGAGTAGAAGGACAAATCCAATGTTGTTGCTTTCACACAGCATAATTACCTCCAGAGAAAAATGACTGGAAAGATTATCCCCAGTTATGATCTTCCTTCAAGGCAATCTTCTCTTGTAAGGAAGGCATAACTTCAGAAACCAATCTTCAAAAATTTCGCAATCAAACCATCGGCTATCGTTTCTGTGATTATGCCTGTCCAGCCTGTGTGTAAATTTTTTGCCTTATACAGCACAAATAGTGGAAGATTTGATGTCATGGAGTGAAATTTGATTGTTTTTCATTAGCCATGATAGCCAATAAATGTGTGTAGTTTTAGTCATTCCATGATTTGAATTTTAAAATATACTTTGTTGTATTATTACTGTGAGCTGATTTAACTCCCGTTCTCACCACTGAGTGATAACTCTTCATTATTCACTTCACGTTTCTAGACATTGGTCATTTTAGGGGAATCAAGTGTGCGGTGCCAGGAGCACTGACTTCCTGTTCTGAAGGCCAGAGTTTGAATCCTAGGGGAGTTGGATTTAACTGTTAGAATCCCCACTCCAATTTTCTAATCATTCGTTTGTCTTTGAGATTACAATTTGGAGCATGGTAGAGTAATGTTACACCTGCATTTTCTGTGCAATCGGTTAATTTTAAAAATTTATGCCGTAATTGTGGATGCAAGAAGTTGCTTTTTTAAATGGAAACTTGAATCAGCTCCTTTATTCCAATGGCTATAATTTCTGAATTGGAATTGTCTTGTCTTTGATTGACCTGAAATGCAGACTTTCTGAAGATATTTAGGTATTGCTTTGGATTAAAAATTTACCAGGGGAGTAGCCTTTGGTGTAGGTTTATGTTGGGGGGTGGGGGAAGGGAATCTTCCTTCCTGGCTCTATCAGATTTGAAATGAAATCTTTCATTTGGGGGGAGTGGGGGAAGGTAGATGCACCCCCCTTGAACACAGGCTACGCCCATGAACTTCTCTACTCAGTGGCTCCCTTGCATCGAGAAACAGCCTTCCTCTTTACTTGTCTGGCAAATGTGTATGGATTTTCCCTCTTCCCTCATTTGAATGAGTTTAGGCCTCTTGCCACCCTTAGGGTTGTTTAGTCTTCTTCTTTCTCAAATCCACTTTTGCTGTTAGGCATGATGGTCCCTCATGCCCCTTTTACATTACTAGGGTTAGAATGTTAGTTTATATGGCAGCTTTACTAACTTGTATTTACAAGGCATTCTTTAACCCTTGTTAACATGCTGGTGGCCTCTGGAGGAGAGTCATGAAGGTGATGTAGCCCACAGCCCAACAAACAATGCAAGTCGCTTTTCATCTGTTTCCTGGATTGTGGGCTATCTTCTTGGAACTTGTATGGGCGAGAAAAAGGACTGAATATTTAAATGTTTTGCACAGTTAGACTTCTCATTCATTAGTAGTTAACTGTGCTCTTAGCATTTAATTTCTAAACTCTACTTTATGCATTGAAATATGAAAATTGAGAGAATAAATTTCCAAAATAGAACGATTTGTCACTATGCTCATCTTTATCATTAAGATACCCTGAGAATATTACATTATTATGTCATTTTTACTCTTTTATGATAGATTAAAACAATTCAAGATGTTATCTTGACATGCAAGAATTATAAATAACTTCCATTTCGAGTCCCTGCCTCAATCTTCTTCTGAGGTTATCAGCCCTCAGGCTGGTTGGTAGCTACCTCGTTCCTCCATTCATTTCTCTTTTCTGTTAGTCGTTTCATCTCGGCATATGATTTATAACCGACGTCTTCCATTATCTGTTTGATGTAAGTCATTCTGGGTCGACCTCTACAATTTTTTCCGGGACTGTTTCCCTCTATTATCGTTCTAAGCAAGTTTTTGTGTCGAAGGATGTATCCAATCCATTCATCTCTCCTCCGTTTCCAACTCTCCCAAAATGTAGCATGTTCAATTATTTTCTGGAAGACTTTGTTGCTGGAGATCTTATCTGTCCAATGAATTTTCAGTATCCTCCTATAACACCATAACTGAAATGCTTCCAGCCTTTTTCGCTCAGCTTTCCTAATAGTCCGGGTTTCAGAGCAAAGCATTTGGACACTCCACAGATACACTTTAAGCAATCTTTTCCTGAGGCTTAGACTAATATTGCTAGATGTTAGGTACCTCTTCTTCTTGTTGAATGCTACTTTTGCCATATTCATCCTGTTAATTATTTCTTGTTTGCTTCTCCCGTCAGCCATTTTTTACTGCTTAGGTATGCAAATTCTTGTACACTCTCCAGTTGTACCCCATGAATGGAAACTCTCGTAACTGCATCACAGTTTTTCCCCACTATGAGAATTTTGGTCTTATTTTTGTTTAGTTTTGTGTTATATTGACCATTGAGTATAGTTTTCATTTGATTTAGCATGAGTGTAAGCTCATCTTTGTTTCTAGCAGTCACGGCTATACCATCAGCAAAACGCAGCATATCCCTTGTATTCCCTGGATCTTTATGCCCCTCTCATTTCCTTGCTGGTCTTCCCAAGATGATCTCACTTCATCTAGCCCTTTTTGAATATACACCTCTCCCCTGCAGTCTCCACATCTAATCACAGATTTCTCTTCTTTGTACATCCCCCAGATAATTTGTCTGTCTTTTTGGTCTATCCCCACCACCTCATGTAATATTCTGAAGAGTTTTTTTCCATTGCACGTTGTCAAAGGCTTTCTCAATATCCACGAAGGCTATAAATGTTTCTTCACCATTTTGTAGTCATTTTTTCTAGGGTGAGTCTCAATGCCAGTATCGCTTCTCTTGTGCCTCTTTCACGTCTGAATCCAAACTGGTCTTCTGTTAATTGTTCCTCTGTCTTCTTTTCTATCCTATGCAAAATGATGATATTCAATATTTTTGAGGCATTAGATAAAATACTAATCATGCGATACTGCTCACATTCATTTGTTGAAGCCTTCTTGGGTAAGGGAACCCATTCACTTTTCTGGAAGTCCGAGGGGAATATATCCTTATTGTATATAGCCCAAGTCAATGTATAGAGTGCCTTATTTAGTTCTTCACCTGATCCTTTTAAGATTTCTGCTGGAATTCCATCCACTCCCACTGCCCTTTTTTCTTTCATTTTCTCTAAGACCACATCAAATTCCTCCCTCATTATTCCATTGTCACTCTATACAATGCTATTTTTAAACTCTGTTTCTAACATTTGTTCAATGGTTTAGCATTCATCCACATTTCCTTTATATACCTAGTTTTCCAATGTAATCTTCCCAAACAGTTACCAGTTTTTGGTGGTCGTACACATATTTTCCTTCTTTATTTTTTAGCCCATTGCATCTGGGACAATGATGATTCCCCAGTGAATTTTAATGCCTCAATATATGCAGTGAAATAAACTCTTCAAAGTCCGGCCCATGACCTGTTCTTGCTTGCATTTTTAAGGTAAATTTTGAACTTAAAATATGGTCCATCATTCATGCATTTTAATGCATTAAGCAACTTTCCACTGATGCATGGATATGGAATATGACAAGATAAACTCTTATAATATTTGTGCACTTCAAGTAAAAGCTAGAGGTGGACTGGATTACTTAACTGCTATTCTAACTAACCTGCGTTTACACGAGTTAAAAATGATGGTAACCAGCGCCAACCCTAGCAACTCCATTCTGGTTAAAATGTTGACTACGTTTAGCGCCAACCTGTATTTAAACGGCAAACTTCTACTAGGGTAAGAGATAACCTGGTTAGAAAGCTAGTAATGTAAACAAGGCATCAGTGACTTTTTGAATTCGGTCCTGTTTTGAGCGAGACGCTTCACTTCATTCATGCTCTTTCTGTGCCTGGCTGTCAATCTCTCCACATAATATTCCCATTCCAGCCTTGGTCGTCCTCTTACTTGTCTTCCTTCTGGTCTTGCGTCCATCACCGCTCTTGGCTTTCTTTCCTCAGTCTTCCTAACCATATGTCCATACCATCTTAAAAGTTTTCTTTCCATTGATTCCACTATCAGGTCTTGCTGGAATTGGGCTCTGATTGTAGTATTTCTCACTTGATCTCTTTTAGTGAGTCCTGCTGCTCATCTTAGGTATCTCATCTCACAGCTTTGGAATCTACTCCTGTCCTTGTCTAGTTGGGTTAGGCTCTCTGTTCGATACAACAGTACTGGCTAGAAAATAGGTTTGTACACCTTCATCTTTGTCTTTACCAATATTTCCCTCTAGCCCACAATTGCTCTGCTTAGCTGACAATACACCTGGTTTGCTTTATGGATTCTGTGGCTAATGTCAGTGTCTGACTATCCATCACTAGTAATTTGTGCCCCAGGTATACTTATATACCCCATGAACTTGTACACCTGTTCAAGATCTTGCTCTTCCCACATAATGTTCAGCCTTTCCTGCACCTCATTTTTTGACACTGCCATAGCCTTGCTTTTCCCTACATTCATTCTCATTCCATGATCTCTAATTGCATTTGTCCATTCTTCCACTGCTGTTTGCAATTCTCTCTTATTTGTAGCAATCAATACAATGTATCTGCATATACCAGTGACTGAACTTATATAGGCCTTACCCTCTAATTTCCTGTCTTGCTCCTTGGTGTTCTTCTTTTGCATTGTTTATGTATCTGGTCCATCAAAACGATGAATGGTAGAGGACTAAGGCTGTCTCCTTGTTAGACACCTTTCCTCTTAGCAAACTCTGTCGACATTTTCCCAGCTATTCTTACCACTCCTTTCACATTGATGTATAGACTTGTAGCTGATGGTTGGTTATGTCAGCTAGCGATTGATGAGACTCGTGTTAAGTTTCACTGTTGTTAATTGTTCTGATGTCGATACAAGACTGGCTTGTAGGGCCAAGGGCTTCAGTGTTTATACTGAGAGCAACCATTCTAGAATATGCTATACACTGGGAAAATGCCAGAACAATGTTCTAGAATAGTCGAAAAAGTGCAAGAAAAAAGCATAGACAAATAGTTAACTCTGGGACCGGGAATCAAACCCGAGCTTGACAGGCGAGCATGCTAGCCCTAGCCACCATGCTGGTCAGCCAGGCAGGAAGCGAGAGCACTACTTGTTTCGCTGGTGCGCGGGAGGCGCAACGGTAGACGCGGTTGCCACAGACTTTTAATTCTTTCAGTTAAGTCTGCAGATACCCCTATTTTTCACAGTGCTTCTCATAAGCTGCATCTTGGAACAGTGTCAAAAGCTGCCTGTAAATGTAAATAGGCCAGACAGACTGATCCATTTATGTTGATATATTGGTCCAAAACTTGGCATACTCTAAAATGTGTTTCTGGGTTTGGTGATTTTTCTGAAGGCACATTGTTCCTCTTCTAGGTCTTCCTCAACCTCATTTCTGAGTCTTATTTAAAGAATTCTGGTGTACACCTTCAATGCAACGGAGGACAGTCATATGGGCCTATAGTTGCTGTATTGCATAGTATTTCCCTTCTTGTAGATTGCTAAAATATTCAGTTCTCGATTAGTAAGGATAGTTTTCACTTTCCATTCTCTTCTACATGTCTCCCACATCCAATCAATTGCTGCATTTCCTCCAAACTTAATCATTTCCTGCACCATGCCATCAGCGCCTGCAGCTTTACCAAGTTTTACCCATTTTATTGAATCCTCCACTTCGACGTGTGTTATTTCTTCCCCATTCTATCCTCCTATTTGTAGGTTTGGTTCAACTTCCATTATTTCTACTTGCTCCTGGTGTCCAAAAGTTACAGCAAAGTTATTATGTCATACTCTCAACTCCTCTCTCATCAGTCACTATCTTCCCTGTTTCATCTGCTACACTTTTTACTCTTTTTCTGAACTTTTCTTTTTGGCTTTTCACTGTTTGCCAAATTCGGTGTTTATGATGATAGTTTTCTTCCACTTCATTTCCAAGCTCATCCCAACATTCTTTCTTTGCTTGTCTCACTGCTTGCTTTGACTAATTTCTCTTCTGTACGTACAAGCCTGTTCAAGCCTCTTCTGTTTTATGTCTAATCCAAGGTTCCAAGTAAACTTTTTATCCTTAATTTTTCCTTTAGCATGATCATTCCACCACTTCATCCTTTTCACCTCCATCTTTGCTATTTGTAATCCACAGAGTTCTCTGGTTTTATTTAAATGGGTTTCTTTCAATACCCTCCAGCCTAATTCCATTTGATCTCCATCCATCACTTTTAACACTTGTTACTTCTATTTTCTTTTGTAACTAAGCTGTTACTAGGTCTCGATATTCCATTTTTTTTGTTCATCTCTCAGCTGTCCAACCTTCAACCTCTCATAAGGCAATTCCTTTCTAGGCTTCACAGGGCGCAGCCATAGCTTTATGATTAGTGGTCTATGTTCTGTGCTTAGTTCAGTGCATCTGGGTACACATACATCATTTGCAGCATACCTCATACTTCTTGTGTAGGGGAAATAATCTATCTCAATTCTTGCTCCTCTGTTCTCAGACTCAAAAGTGATTTTATGCGTTACATGCCAGCTGATTTTATGCTGACTCCTGGTTTTATGGTATGAGGGAAAAAAGTGTTGCCAATCAGCAGATGGTTATCTATGCAAAAATCTTCTCTCTGTTTGATAACTTGCTCTCCACCATGCTGCCCAATTGATCCAGGTCCTCATTCTAGGTTTCTCCCTATTCTGGAGTTCCAATCTCTCATTATCACAGCATGTCTGGTCTGTTCTCTTTGCCTTGTCCATGGTTTCCTGCAACTGAGTGTAGAAAAGATCCTTCTCAAACTGTTCAGCATCTTGTGTTGGGGCATAT
>CAUJGU010000406.1:0-42851 GCA_963169105.1 Ceriagrion tenellum
CACACTCCCTCGTGGGTGTCTTCTCACAATTGTCTGGAAATTTGTTCGGAATAGAACTGGCGAGTTCTGTCGTTTCCACGACTCCTTCTATATAGAAGTTTGGACTCAACCTAGAATCGTATGTTAATTTAAATAGAATTTCGACGGAAATTTTTTAATTTTTTGCATATAATGGAGAATACTGAAGGTATAAATACTATGATAAAATGTATTTTTGACTGAGAAAAATTATTTCTAGAATGAATGTGTGCTTGTTTTGCGTGAAATTGGCACCTGATGATCATTCTATAAGTTATAGGGACCTGGGTATATAAAACCTTTCATGAAATCAAAAGCTAGGTTATCAATTCTAATACTTAGCTTGGGATAGTTTCTGTTTAACTTAATATTTCTTATAAAATATATGAAAGTTTCTTAAACATTCATTGAAAATATTTGCGGACATAAACATGTTATCAAGAATTATACTTTATTTTAAATGAATCTGTTTGTTAACATTGGATGACAAATTTTGTAACGCAGAATATGAATGTCTGGAGAGAACCCATTATGCATCCATCCCTCGCTCAGCATCCATAGTCTCAGACGACCTGACGAAGCAGTTTTTCTTCTTCAGCTCTCATGGTGCTCATTTTTTGGTAAAACTGGATACTATTAATAGTACTACGTTTATGTTTCACTGATGTTTAGTTTATGACTGTAAGTTAACAACATTTCCGGGGTAAAGGAGCCAGTGTGATGTTAAATGGTTGAATGTGAACATTACACTTTGAGAAAAAAATACGTCCTTATCTATTAAAAATATCTAATTCTCGGTCGTTGAGTTAAATAATTTTTTCATAATGCATTCCGTGCATTAGGCTTTCCATAAGCTAAAGAAAAACACTCCCCAGTTTCCAACGAATACATGGGCTAATTATTTTACCGAAAAATAATATGGGAAACGTCGGGGTAAATCGATGTGCCGCCGATACAGTTATACTTGTCCCTCCTTCCCATCGTTGATGGGGTTGTCCTAGTCTACTTACTGATTTAGATGCAAAATACACACTTGGTCCCTACCTTGGTCATAAAGATATAACCAAAAAAGTTAATAAAATACAAATGAAAGCAGTGCGCTTCGTTAAAAAATTCTGCGAGCGTACATATAGTGTCTCACAACTTTTAGAGGGATTAAGATGGGAGCCCCTAGAGACTCGGAGGCTACACGCTAGGCTTAGGTAGCTAGATAAATTCAGATCTGATTTTTTTCAGAGCCACACAGATAATATTATCATGACGCCTCACTACATCTCTAGGTGTGACAAAAGCCATAAAGTAAGAGAGATACACTGCCGAACAGATAGGTACAAAAACTCGTTCTTTCCGCGAACAGTAAGCTATCACAATAAAGATTGAGGTCCACTTAATACTATTTTAGCTGTCAGCCTTCACTCTCCGAAAAGCTGAGAGTACGTGTGGTAAAACGCATCTGATCGATATCTCAACAATACCAATTAGTACAACGTTTTACACAGCGGAACTATTGAGACGGTTTCAAAAACCCCAGAAAATTGATGCATCACAATCTTCGGTGAGAGCATCTCTACGCCAGGTTCGTACAAGTACAACCCATGAAACGTGTTCATGAAAAACCCACAACTTCTGGTTCTTTATACTACATCATTCTTATGATATTCGTTTGGTGGAATGGGCATGAGAAAGAATGACACGGGTAGCGACCTCGTCAATTTTTTTAATGCATCAATCAAATTATTTCGCCTTGCCATTATCTCCCAATAGAATTGCCCTCAAGTCACAATAGTGTCTTCTTCTTCTGGCCAAGGGAATTAGTTTGCCGAGGGTCATTAAAGTTTCAGGGAGCGGAATTGCAGATGTTATCAATCCTTAGAAGCAGCATAGGCCGGTGCATATCTAGAATTATAAAGGTCTTCATTTTCGTGAGTGCAAGACCTGGCGTTGAGGGAGGACGCAGGATGTCACACGGGGGTAGGGTATGGGAGGGAGGGTAGGAAGGGGAGGTCAGCCATTGTCCTTCCTCCTCCCCTCTCGCCCCCTCCCCACCCCTCCTCCTCCCCATCCATCTTTCTCCTGGCGGCCCGGCATATTAAAGATCGTTAATGGTTTCACGTGGTCGCCCTGGAAGCGCCCGAAATGAAACCCAATTACATGCACAGCCTGATTCAATGGCCGCCCTTCTGAAAGCGGAAATTAGACGGAAGGGGCGTCTCCTCCTCAGGCGCTTTTTCCCTCGCTTGGATCCCGAGACATTCCACAGGGGGGCTCGATCAATCCAATCTTGCAGTGCTCGCTGCTACGCAGGTGAACAGATTAGTCGCTATGAAGCTGTTGGATGAATTATTCATCTATTAAGCCAATATTTGCACGAATTACACTCTCTTTTTGTATTATTGATACGGATCTAAATTTATCCATACCTTTTGTCACTATTTGCATAGGCGATCCACTTGTAATGGAAGGTTTAGGTGAAGGTTAAATCAGCTCTGGTAAACTCTTGGGAGGTCACTTCTTGTATTATTATTATTACTATTCATATTTGTTTTGTACGAAGCAAATCATCCCATGCTGGCAATTTTGTCGTCAATATTAGCCCGTTAAGGAGAGGGAATTCATATTATAAATTGGTTTTTCTTCTGGACAGAATGACATTTCTACTGGAGTCTGAAGGAGATGGTGTGGCGTAAATTACCACAAATTCTAAATTGTTTTTAATAAGACAAAACACATGACATTATTTAAACAAACCAGATGCCTATATATTTTGACCTACATTGGCACGAACATCCAGAGAGACTGGGTGCTCGTGCCACCCTAGACGTCCGCTCATAAACACGACTGTCCTGAACAGCCCACCCGCGTATATATACACTAAGCCGGCCAATATGGCCGACCTAGGCAAAAATCGTCGGGAGGACTGTCCGTGTGAGACGGTCGGCAAGTTTGGACGCGGATGGCACGAATCTCCTGGACGCTTTGCGCGTCGTATTCTTTATTATGTCTAAAAGCCAATCAACATACAAGTCATAGTGAAACAATAAACCTATGCCTTTCTTGACGCTATGCAGTACAGAAATGTTATCAATCATTTAACAAATAGTCGAGAATTCCGGAACATTCCGCTGCATGTGCCGCATTACCTGTAATGTGGCAGTCCATTCAGCAAAATATAGAGACATCTGGTGTATATGGCATCTTGCGCGTTCGAGCATCCTCTCAGTCAGCGCAAACAGTATTTAATTAGACAAAACACATGACATTTAGTATAAAAATAATTCAGCGGGGTGACCGAAAGACCAGCAAACCTCTCGCAGGGGGTTGATTTCGGGAGGAGGTACAGGTGTCGACGGCCTCCTGCAACAGCTGGGGAGAGTTCAGCGTAGAGCGGCGTGAAGAGACTGGTCACGACTGCTCTGTATACGTGCACGAGAGGAGAGGAGAAGCGAGAGAGAGAGGCAGGAAACCATTGAGTCCGCGCTAATGCTGTCCTTTGAGAGGGAAGGGGCGATGACAGCTCCACCACAAACACATTAGGAAAATAAAGAAGTACGTTAATGGTCTGGGCGGCCAACATGAACGCGGAACAGATAGACTGTAGTGGAAAAGTATTGAGCAATCGGAGTTCCGTCATATCTTATTGCGAATGGAGTTAGATGGAGTTCACTCGTTCCACATTACGATTCTTATTACTGCTGGAATACTCGATTGCGGGTCGGAGCGAGTGATTGGGATAGTCCTCAAGGCAGAATCTGAGACCATTTTAATCGATCTAAGCCTAAATTACCCTCAAGAGTCTAGTCGCGATAGGAAATTAGGGCGAAAGGCTTTGGCGAACTTTGACAGATCAGAGACGATATTGAAATCTACCTTCCAGAGTTGAGTGAGAGACATTCAAAGGGAATTAAAATATTGTGGGCTCGATATTTCATCTGTCGATAGCAAGTCCTCTGCATCAGGAGGTGAAAATATCTATCTTGTATGATGTGTAATGTTATGCCCTCCTCCCATTAAAATATGAGCATGTTCATTGAGACATTTTGTATTAGCCATTGTGAGAAATAGAATGTAAACGGCGGGAATGAAAAAAACGCGTAAAATTTAAATAAATTTATTTAAATATTAAATTTTCTATTCAAATATTCTTATCCAAATGAGTTTCTTTACTTTTTCACTATTACTTTCAATATTCATATATATTCAAAGCATTTTAAGTTAGAAGAGTGTCTTTTACTTGGAGGCACACGAAAAAGTTCAAATTCTCAGTTAAAGAGGACTCTTGGGCATGCTTAATGGTTACCATTCTCTTTAACGGCAGTTGTTGGAAACTCGGAGATCTAGGTCCGAATCCTAACATTCCTGAATGATTTTTTGCAGTCTAATCACACGCATTCTACTTTGATGTGGATGCTGATTTGATATCACTCTTGATTATATTCTAGATCTCTACTTGATTGGCACGCTCTATTTCATGCTAATGGCTAAGTCGTTAGAACCTTTATTCGAAGAATTTACAAAAACTATTATTTGAAATTATAAAGAAATTTCGAAAGTATAAAGAAATTTTGAGAAATAAAGCAATTTCGTTAGTAATGAGAAATTCCGTTGTGCATGTCGGCAGAAAAGGAAATATTACTGTCATAATTCTTAGTGCCTGTTTTCATAATATTCTCCGGAAAAACTATCCAGAAAACGAAAACACTTTTTAAAATATCTTTCAAAGGCAGAATAGATATAATGTACATTTCCTCGTTAGCGTTGTCTAGCATCACCGTCAAGTTATTATGTGAACCACCTTTAAAGACTGAAGAAATCATTTGACCGACAGAAACCATGACAGTTTTGCGAGTAGTAATGAAAATTGCGTATTTTGTTTAGTCTAAAAATTCCGATAGTGACTGTCCTTATTGTGTGCACTCCAAGTTTAAAAGGCTAGAATCGGTCTGCAGCGTAAAATGTTTTATTATTGTAACAACCGCATATGTATGTTCGCGCTGATTAAAATCCTCGCCTACTGAATTGCCACCCATCTAGGGCTGGATCATCAAGAGTGATCACTTTGTGGTGTTATATTTCTTCTGTTTTTTTTGGCTGGGAGAAAATAAAAGGGGAACACTTACGGCTGTCGGGCGGCTCTGAATCCTGGGGTGATTAAGCCCCTTTAGTCAAATTTTGAGCAGAGAATCCATCCACCGGTGACCAACCTCGCCTACTCCCTCACCTCCCTCTGGTCTCATCCGAAGCCCAGGGAAGGGAGCGGTGGTGCTCCCGCCCGGCAGAGGAGGCCATTAGCGAGATCCCCGCCTTCCTCCCCCTCCTCTGGCTCTTACTTTCAGCCCCCCTACCCCAACAACCTGTCCCCGCGACCATACACTCAGCCACCCACACCCATGGGAAGGCGGGCCCGCTTGCGGGGCCGGGAGGGGGTGGATTTGGTCCGGAGGGGGGATGGGGTGAGGTAGAAGGAGGAAGCGATAATCTCCCATGGAAGAACTCCATCCAGATGGTGATTTCCTCCCACCCTTTGGGTAATTGTCCCCAATCCAAACCCTCTCCCAATGGACCGTCATCAAGGCACGCCAGCGAGAACGACCCGAAAAGTGGACGGCTCGTCGTCACCACTGCCCTCCTCTCTTTTACTTCTCATACATATATATATTTTTCCTCCTCCTCCCTTTCTCCACTCCTCTTACTCTCTCTTTCCCATCACTCCCTCTCTCTCCTTCCTCCCTCCAGGTGAGAGAGAGAGAGAACGAGCAAAGAGGCTCTATCGAGCGAGGCGCGCATCGGCAAACGGAGTTTTTGGGTGTCGCCAACACGGACGACAGTCCCTGGACCAACGGCAGTCTCACTCAGATCGAGCCCCCGACGATAAGTCACATTGTTGTGCAAAAATGTGGCTTTAGGTCGGTTTATTTCCTCATTTAAAATGCTGTCATGCTAGACGCTGAGACACCTTTCATACATTTACGCCAGCGGAGCCTTCTGATATTTTGCGCTATTTTTCTTAAAGAAATATTTTGCAAATTCCCAAAAATGCTATATTTCTGCAGAAAATAATATTATCTGGAGCTTACCCCATTTTAATGAATTGTATGCGTTTGGCAGTTGGGGACATGTAGCTCAATTAAAAGCCGGAGGAAATCCACAGGTAGGAGTTTAGTTAAATAGCTAAAACATCCAGATTGATATGGAGAAATCCATGATCATGTTCGGGAATAGACGGATGAATTTTCATTTTGGAATTATGTCATTTTGAAGGAAAAGAGGAATTCCGCTGTAAACCTATTTCCACGACCATGGTTTCGCAGTGGTCCACAAATCAATCACCACGTGATCGGTGATCTGATGCGAATGGTCACCTAATTATGCTATACCTCAGGTAAACCATGATTATGTAATTAAGTTTAACCAGGGTACTGTAGTTTTTGTGCTAACCTCCGTACTTTTGACCGCTTTCCTAATCCCGGATGCCATTGAATGCTACGATACATACTAAGAAGCCGTTATCAACACTGAACAAATAATGTATTCAACCTCCTGTATTTTATTCTTTCAGTATTCACAAAGATTTTTTGTGATCCTAACTGGATAGCAATAGATAAATATTGGTTAAATAAGAGAAGAAACGATTGGGCATCAAGCGTGCCTGTTAATAGCTCCCTTAGCATTGTTGACCATATTCCGACGCATACAAATTTTACTCAAATTTCATTAATTTTTTATTTTATTTTATTTAATAAAAAAATAATTTAATAAAAAAATATTATTTAATGCAATTTTATGATAAAGAGGAATATGGATTTGATTATCAAAAAAACAGGTAGGAATTTTTAGTAAAGTTCATAATGTACCTCAATTGCTACATTTTAAATATATGGTGTGAACTATTCTGATTGAAATTTTTACCACAAATCGCTGGATGGAATCCAATATATTTTGTTGTTACAGCATGATGATACAGGTGCTAAAGTAGTCTTGTTGCATGAAATATATGCAGAAATACATGAAAAGTTCTACTTATTCTTTCATTTAGTTTTTGAAACTTAAAATTCGTACAAATTACTCGTACGTCTCTGAAGAACACTTTCGGATCATTCGAGGAATATCTTCACGCTGAAATATCACTTTAGTAATTTAGTTCATTACCCTGCAAAACTAGTTTGTTATGGCGGATGGAGTAAAATATCTTTTAAATTCTTGCATCGCATAAGGGAATGCATCTCTGTGCAATGCCGCCATTCTGTAGCTAATACTGATATGACATTAAAAATTGCCGTTCATAATTAAATAATGGGAACATTCATGAATCAGGCTTTTAGATTTAACTCAAAAATCAGTGGGAAAAATGGTTTTATATGATGCCCTACGCAGGTCATGTACACTTTCGTCCTCTTTCAATTTCTCCTATACGATCATTCGTGTAGATGATGTGATTTTTGTCGAATATTTAGTTTTTTTGCCGAGTGATTGAAAGGAACGCAAGATTGATTTTGATAGAAATGCAAATGTGTTAAAGGTAAGACGAAGAATTTTGAATTTAGAAGGTTTTTAATGAATGTTTCGAGAGTAAATTACTGCCAGATGGTGGTCGGGAGTAATGGAAAATTATAAGCCCGTTAAAAAGGAGAAGATTTCAATATTTAGTCCCATTGTTTTAGGTGTATTACTTCGTGACTTTTGATTTGAGGCCATAAAGCTATGTTTGAGGAGGACTTATGCGTTCGTATAATTTTCTTATCGCTAAAAATATCCGCAGGAAGCTCAGCTGTTGCATTGTTATCGGTCTCTCTCAACACCGCCCAGTGAAATGTGGTGCAGTTCAATGTAAAACCCAGATGGTTTTTATCGGTCATTTTTTTTCTACTTGAGCGAGTGGAGATACGACCTCCCACAGAGTGAAAAGCTGCAGCAGGAGGTGTTAGATAATGCTGCAATAGGCGAGGATGCGAGGGAGATATCGCCCCTTTGCTTCCATTGTTGCCAGGTCGAGTGGGATGGATTTTCCTTTGTCCCGCTTGGCGCCATCATCTTTCGAGAAGCTGCGCCGTGTCATCAATTCCCTGCATGGGGTGAAGTGTTTCTTTTTCTTTTACATTTGGGCTCAAGGCTTATTCTCCCGACTAAAATTCTATTCTCTCGGCAAAGTTTTTCTAAGATTTACGTGCAATCAATATTCACTGGCCCACTTATTTAGCGGCCCATACGGCATTCACGTAAGAAAACCTGAGTGACAATGGGCCGTATAAGAAGGTTGTGAGAGAATTTCAATCCTGAGCTCATCTCAGAAATTGCTAAGCGCCACTGTGCGTGGTGACTTGAGAGTCTACAAAATCATGAAAAATTCGGTGCGACTTAGCCATAATTCTAAGAAACTGTTTGAGATCAGAAATTGCTCCCTGTTCAATCATGTTTCCTAGATGAGCTTACATTGAGAATGAAGACCACTTGCAATGATTTAGAAAGAATAAGTTTTTAGGAATATCACCAGGGAGGTGCATTTGTGGAAATTATGTTGTTGAAGTAGTAGAAATTTTGAAAAACTTGTTGTGGGTTTAGGTGCGAAACTTTGGAGCTAATATTTGGGTTCTTCGAAAGGTACGTGTAAATACACTAAACTAATTCGTGAAAGCTACTGTAGCTTTAGGAAAGTGAAATTTATATGATCTGGTGCGATATAAAGTGTCGAGAAGTAAGTTTGGTAGTACGGGGCACTACTCAGTACTATTAGCATGACAGGCAGCTCATTGGCCTGGCAAAGAGTCTCTAATTTGACTTCCAGAACATCTGGATTATTCTCATGGCAATTTCTGTGACTAATTCTGGAGGGCCTAGGAAACTGTCATTGAGTTGCTAATATCCTTTTTATTATTTGAAATAAATATTCCAAATTTCTTGGAGGTTTGCCCAACGACTAAGAAAGCCAATGGTCTGTGGTTAAGTCATAATTTTCGGCAAACGTGAAGATGTTTATTAACGGACTATGAGCTCTTTCCTTTGGGCTAAAGAGGAGGACAAAAATGTTCATTACTTTGAATACCCTGATGACTATTTTCGAGTTTGTTACAAATTCAACCAAATTGTTAATAGTATTTCCCGCCCATTCATATTCACCCGTAGCTTCCCCCATTAATTTATTAACTAGAGTTACTTAGTGGTATGGGGTGCTGCACTTCTAATTTTTAAAAAACTAGTTACAATCCCTAGGGGACTTTTCTTGGCGAGATGCCACTATTTTGAACGCCTCTATTCTCTTCATTATTACCGTGGTTGCAATTTCCCTCCTGACCTAATTAGCCACGCATTCGTGATGGGGGAAATAACAATCCAGACCTCGGCCTAACCAACCAAATGCCGCTTGACCCCAGTCCTCTGTGGGGCGCGAACGACGAGCCTTGTTTTTTTTCGCGGGGAAAAAGAGACTAAGTGAAGATCACGGCCTTAAATGTGTTCCGCTTAAATAAATAACTTAAAAGGCCTAAGCAATGCTCTGATGCGGCCGAATTTGCGTCCTTTCTTTAATTTTGTTGCTCAAGCGCCAATTAACAAGCTGAGTGGGGGTTGTTTTTTGCGGAAGTTGGCCGTGAGGACTTCATTTCACTCACTCTGTCCTCTCAAAACATTCTGGCCGCGCAATGGCGGACCTCTACTACCACTCCTTAATTTTTACGGCTTGCAAAAATAGAGTACCTGCTAAAATGATGATAAAAAATTTTTATAGAAAAACAGAAATTTGTGGAGCCCATTAATATATTTTGGCGTTAAATTTGATAATTTGACAATTGTTTGTATGACTCTTCATGGCTAATCTATATATATAAAAACGAATGTATGTCTGTGTGTCCTGTATGCATTACTACACTGTTCATCCGATCGCCAAGAAACTTTGGAAAGTTGTTGAGTACACTCTTGCAAAGGTTTATGGTATAAAAACTTTTTAATTATCGCCCCCTCTACCCCCCCAAGGCCCTCTTAATATTTCGAATACTTTTCGCGCAACAACGCCCGACGGGTAAGCTAATAATCCTAACCTCAGTTTTAATTCTATTGGGCTGAAATTTTGCCGAGTAATAGTTCAAGGCAGGAGGAAAGTTATAGGCTACTTTAAAATGATCTCAGGGCCCATAAAAGTCCCATGGCTCTCTTAGGTGGGCCCTATAGGTGTGAGTCTCAGGGCCCTTAGATGGTTCGCGGTACGTATCGGGTTTTGTGCAGTGGTTTCATTTTTTACTTTTTTAAATTATTTCCGCTCAAGATAGAGAGTTAATTAAATGTCTGAATGAATGAAGTTTTTAATTCTGTCAATTAATTATCCTTTTCACTTCGTAATTGACTGAAAATTGCGTTTTTAGCTGCAGAAACACATATTTTTCAGTGAAATAAACAATACCATATTCGCTTGACAACCAGATTTCGGTTATTGCTGTTGGAATTCATATTGCTTAGTTGAGCCGATTAGGAATTCTAAGCATTGGAATTTGTACATCGGTTAATTATTTCGTTTTTTAAAACAACTTTAACTAAAGATATAGAGTTGAAATTCATTTTATCGCATACCCGAAAGCATGATACTACTAAAATTAGTGGTATCATGCCCGAAAGAATGAAGTTTCTCTCTTTTTCAATCGATTTTTTTACGCATTTTCCTTGACAACCAAATAAACAAACAAAAATAAACATCAAATCAAATCTTAATTAACGAATCGCCAAGAAACTTTAAGAAGTTGTTGAGTACACTCTTGCGAAGGTTTCGAAGGTTGAAGGTATAAAAATGTTTTAAATATCGCCGCTCCCCCCCCCCCCCAAGGCCCTCTTAATCTTTCGAATACTTTTCGTGCAACAACGCCCGACGGGTAAGCTAATAATCCAAACCTAATTTTTCAAATACGATCTTTATTTTAACCAATGAGAGATGTTCTTATTTTAACCAATACAAATTGAGAAACCATTGAATTGTTGTGAGATCGCCCCTGAAGGTTTCTGAATTATTAAATCCATTTTACATTAGGTGGAGCGCCAGTCGTTTCAAAATATTAGTGTTGGCACGCGAGATTCGCAAAAAAGCGAGGAGCGGCAATCAAGCAAGCGAAGCAGATCTTTTACGAGTTGCTCAATCACGTGCATCAGAATCATATTAGTGAGACATTATTTGTTTTAAAAGGTACGTAATTTATTTTTGCGTAAAATATATTTTGGTGCCTTGGTTTCTTTGTCTGATTATTTTAAATTCTTGCATTCGATTTTCGTATATCCTTCGCTTTTTCCTAAAATTGTACATTTTAGCTCGAAAATCTTTAATGTTTGTACTGCTTCAGCAAAATAATATTTTATTAACTTGGAAGCCCCAGCATAGGCATGGAATGGAAACTCATGGCATCATTTGTACGTTACAAATTTCTGTGTAGGTACGAGGAATTCATTGGACTGAGTCTAAAAGTCGTTTAGGGACCAATTTTGATTCCGGAAAAGATTTTTGGGTCAAACCATGAAAAGTATAAAAATCAGTGGGGAATTCAGGATGGAGTATTTTTTTTTCAAATTTAAGTAGGCAATTGGAGGAATTTTGTACATGCCAATGTGTGTACTTTTTTCATGTTCAGGAAGCAGCATACTTTGTAAGTTTTACTCAGAATATTTATTGCACGACCGGTTTAGTTTACAAATTTAAGGCTGAAACTATTGAATTTGTTGAATGTGTACTTTTTATATGTGTGCCTGCTAAGAAAGAAAAAGAGGCAATGCAACGCATGCCGGGCACAGCTAGTTGATGATAAAATAGCTTTTTATTAGGCGAGGTTGTATATAGAACGACCTAAATCCTGAAAAAGTGAAACACAACCAAATAACTACGGCCATAGAACTTCTGATGCTCACATCGTAAGCATTTGGTCGCATTTGAGAAGCGGTAATCGGATAGTAGGTGTGCCGTGGCCTTAGGTTTAGATCTGAAAAGGCTGGTTGCAACTCATGCTCAGGGTTGTTTTTTTAGGTGGTCACCTATTACTGCGAGGATAGTAATCCACGACGCCTATAAATCGACATCCTCGATATTCCAAATCTCTTGGGCAGAGCTGATGCTAGAGATTAATTAGCCATACTCTTATTGGCCGTTTTTTGTTTAATTGTTAATGTGAGAAATTTTATTTGACATATTGGAGTTTCAAGAAAAATAATGAGTGATTTTTTAATAACCCAATGGTTTTATTTTTGAGCTCTAAGCGTCTTCAAGAGAACAAATTTTAAAAATGTAAGCCTGCAAAATCATGGAAAGTAATCCTGAACGTTATAAAAACGTAACATTTGATGATCTCCTTATTAAATTTCATCAGAAACTTCTCGAGAAGTTTGTAAATTGATGTTTCGACATCACATTTAGAAATTTTGTCTTTCGACCCTGGACACCAGCTCATTAAAAAAAGTATCGATTTTCATTCCACACATAGGTACGATCCATGAAAGCGGTCACAACTTGAGCAGTAAACTGCTGATAAAAAATGTATCTATGCTTACTTCGGAATAGTACAGTATTATTGCTTTTAATGATAGTCAATGATTAAACTATAGTCTTCTGGCTTCTATTTTGTATTGCCACTTGTTGCATTAGTTGAAAAAACACGAATAACTATTTTTCATTGAGACTATACACGTCTCCGAGGTTTGAAACTATGATAAAGTATAATACTTTGTGCTTTAATTCAATGCTTTACTGCTTAGACGCGTTTCACAAATAATGGCATCGTCAGGTACATGACAAAAATTTAAACGAAAATTTAAATTCCATATTTATACGACGATGCCGTAGCACGATGAAAAGCGTCGTACTTAAGTAATTTTGCAGATAATTTCAAAGTAATTTACTTTATTATATACGGGAAAATTAAAAACTTTGACGAAGCGAAGCTTGCCACAGCCTCATCTCCGAGGTTATTTGATAGTTATCATTGAAAAGACGTACCACTGCCACCAACAAAAAAAGGCTGCTAGAGAACAGTGAGCGTGGAAAAGCATTCTTTTTTTCCCATAAATCAGGATGCTGGGCTAAATAACTGTGATTTCCGAACGTAAATGTGGATATCGAGCACATCGAGGGACACGGTAGCTATAAAATCGGACGGAATGAAGCGTGGAGGGGTTGACGGGGGACGAAGCACTCGAAACAAGGATTGATATAGTGCGAGGGAGAATATAAAAATAAGGGTCCATGCAAAAAATTGCTGATGGGACAATCGATTGAGTAGGTGGATAAAAAAGTGTTCTCACTCATAAATTTTAATAATGGTAATTATTTTTTATCACCTCCGAATTGGGGAGGAGGTGGGCGCAAACTCCCTCCCTGGAACGAATAAGGATTGAGACAGTTTTTTTGAATGCGAGATAAGCTTCCAACTTTTCGAGCGTCTACTATTATGTAATCGAAATGCACTTTTCATGAATTTACCAGGTTCTTTGGTACAAATAAATATTTGGCTCTAGCCTTTTTAGTGAATAATAGAATTTTTTATTTTTCCGTTTTTTTTTTCGTCAATAGCATCAAGATTGGCCTCATTAAATTAGTAGCATCGTCATCAGTGACATGCTCATGAGTACTAAACTCTTTCTCTCGTTCTTCGGAATGGATTGGAAAAAAATAAATGAGAAAAGTTCTTTCAAAAGGTCATCAGTCCACCCTTGGGATTCACTCACTGCCAGAATATGACATTTTTAACTACGCTAAATGAGACAATGCAGTGTTTTGTCATTTCCACCGATGGATAGAAAAGCTCTAGAATTTTCATTTGTACGTGTAAATAAGTCTCAACCCAAGTGCCAACGTTTCAGTCGGATGATTTTGTCTCGCTGGAACTTAAGCGGCCACGGCGCTTCGATTTCATGTTAATTTGATTACAAGGAAAAGATTGTTTCTCCCGAAATAGTTGAGCCTATCATTCTGTAATATTCGTATTCAATTCTAACACTCGGATAGGAATGAGTAGTATATAACAACCGTTTAAGACTGAACTTCTGGATTCATAACCATCCTTAGTAATGTAGAATAGAACCCCTTTTCACAGTTTCTTAGATGATAACATGTAGAACTGCACAATTATAATGGAGTTTCAATCATAATAAAAGCATTTTTGAGAACTTAATTTACAGTTTCATCGCTGTTTTCCCCACACTAATTCCGCCGTTAGAATATTTACTTTACCATAAGCTAAGATGGTTTGTAAATAAATTCACTTTGTAATATTCCACAATGCTTTTGTTATTCCGACCTAGGTTTCGACTCAAGTTCAGTCATTATCCATAAGTTTTCATACTGAAGATCACTCGCAGAAAATCAGTAAAATAGTTAAGTATTTGACATAAAATATGTATCATTTACATTAAAATAAAGATATATGGTAAATACACTCGAACATGCAAGCACAATGAACCTCCTACTTTTTGGATATCTGCTATTCTCTTGACCTTACATTCACATGATTCTTAGCCTGCAATTCTCTTCTTCCGCTCACATCTTTCGTAAGTGTTCGGCTTCTCTTATTCAAAGGGGAGGGTTAGTCTTCCAACAGCAGTAAAGTTTTCAAGCCTTGGTGATTGCTCGAGAATGTCTATGATCGGTAGACTATAAACGGTGTTATTCATTGGATATTTCGCGGCCGGCATTTTACCGGCACGAAATAATTCATTTTCAAAGCCATGGCTGCTGCGACATCTGTGTAAAGATTGCGGTACACTCTAGTACTTAGGCTTGAGCTTGCAGTGCTCCAGAATATGTGTTGTGCAAAGGTTTCTTCATGATAGGCAATAGAGGTCCATTGGGAAGAGGTTGTGTGTGGAAAAGAGTACATATTATTCTATCAAAAAAATTTCTTTATTCAAAGCAACCTTCGCTTCAGTTGGCGCAAAAATTGAGATGATAGACAATTGTCTCGAGAGTACAACCATCCATCCACCGTTCCATCCAAATTCCAACATCAATCACACTTTTCATCATTGAGAGGTTTTAAAAATCTGATGCTCTAATGCAAACTCAATTCTCTTTACTACCAATGGTACTACAGTATTGCTACAATATTCCAATAGTTAGAAATATATTAATGTAATTAAAACAATGAGAATGTGCCCCTTGAAAGGTGTAACAAATGCGATGGAGATCACTTGTAGCGGACAATCTTTGCGGTAATCTCTTGTTGACTCATAATATTTCAAATCAGATGATTCTACGAACAATAAGACACCAGTGCCTTCTTGTTACAACGTGGGCTTCTCGCTCGCAAACTCAAAGCGCGAATGAGAACAGAGTGACGGGTCATGCGGAGATGATGGCTATTGCGGTGCTATTATGTAACTCTTCAAGACATGTTAGCGACATCTATTGCTTTTGTTATTTGCTATGAACAATTACGAACGGAAAACGCTTTTCTGCGTATCATACTGTACGACTTGTACATTCCATCTATTATGGGAAATATCGTGATCTCCAGCCACATGCCTATTAAAATTATTTATACAAAGAACCGAAATACCGCTAACTATGCATCATTACGGATTTCTTATGTGAGAATGGATTTTTGGGTGGGAGAGATTTATCGCATACAAGGATTTTTGCCGCCAACAGAATAAAGGCTCGTCCTTGACGAGTGTGAAAATAGCTCTGTAGTCGCGGATTCATTTCTTTGAAAGAACCCAGGGGCTGTTATCAGAAAGAACTCGAAACGGTTGAACTTCGAAAAATCCGTAGATGCGACATCGCAGCCTCCTCAATTCACAAACTTTATAGGAGTCCTATTTGAAATTTTTGAAGCTGTGGCGTCATAATTTCGTCTCTGACGCGAAAGTTGGAAAACCTGATACCATACCGAATAAACGCCCTACCCCCCCATGCCTCCTCAAGGACGACTCCATTGGCTTTAACAGGAGCGCTGCGTAAACCTTTACCCTCTTCCACCCCTTCAGTTCTCGAACGGGTTGTATACTGCGCGCAGTCGAATGCCGGGTCGAAATGCGAACGATTTCCGACTTTTTCCAACCAGGTGTCCCATCCCCCATCTCCTGCACCTCCTCAATCATCCCTGATATACTCGTATATTCGTACCTGTCCCTCCGCCCTCGAATCAACCCCCCCGCGATCACTTTCCCCCCTCTACAAATGCCCACCACCCATCGGCCTAACCCCCCCCCCCTCTGGCTGGTCTTGATTCCCCCCTCTCCGAAATCCGGTGGCCCTGGAGAAGTAATTAGAGGTTGGAAATTGGCTGGAAGGGGCTCGAAGGGGTCCGGTAGGCGGGGATAGGGGATGGTGGATGGCAGGGGCTGCGTCTGCCCTGAGATAGGTAGAGTGGTGAGGGTGTCGGTCTGGACCCCTTCTTGTTCCCTGGGCCGGCCGCCGCCGCCGACAGAGTACCCTAGGGGTCTCCTCCTCCCGGGGGCCATACCTTCCCCTCACTCACCTTCGCTCCCCTCATCCCCCCTCAACCCTTCCTCCCTCCATCGGCTCTCCTCTGCATCCTTTCCAAACATCTCCTCTTCTTGCGTTCTCAAGGACTTCTCCTCTTATTCGTCTCTCTCCTTACACTCCTCCTCGCCTCTTTTCCCCATTTCTTTCCTTTACCATTTTGGTAGACTTCAATGTAAAATGAAACTATTTTCTTTGTAGGCCTGGCTTCTTCAGCAAAGTCATCTATTGACTTTCTCTAGAAGTGCGTCTTTGCTGCCGTTACTCAGTACATCTCTAGGATCTTTGCAATTGTGGTTTACCATTTCCTTTTGCTGCCTATGCCGTTGGCCATTATCGTTGCTTCCTCTGCCTTACGACCCGATTTCTCGATCCAAGGGCAAATTAAGGATCCATAAAGTTAGGGTGTTGAATACTTCCTGGTATTCCCTCAGTCCCTCTCTACGCGATACGGACGATTTTCCGGAATGAAGAGGATAGCCGAGGATAGAGAGAGGTAGAGGGCTGTCGCCAACCAACCCTCATGGATTGAAAACTGCAGAATAAGAAGAATTGCGTTTCCTTTATGCACTACATTTTCCAAAAATCACACAAGATAATGTTCTCAATCCTAACAAAGCGGCATCCGATTATCCGGCGGCTGATAGTGTTCCAAAATTATCGGAAAAACCAATACAAACTTGGATGACGGGCATCAGAGTACATCTTCGTTAATGTGTATGTCAAACAGATAGAGAATTAGAGGTTGGCAACGTAGGTTTTTAACCTTGAGAACCCTGGCGGTGAAAAGCGGTGACTGCATTATTTTCCCTTGCGAACGAGTCAGGAGGTTTTGACAATAATTTTTGAAGACGTGGAATTGAAAGCGTCCTGATAAAATTGTGGACCTTTGAACCTGGACGTTCTTTAGAAACCTGATTTAAGATGCATATCTTTTCAACAAGCAAAATTTACCGCAAAAATGGGGTGTGGGTAGCTGTGCCAAGGCAATGTCTGTGGGTTGGGCGTAATGCGTCAGCGATAATGTGTGTGCTAAACGGCCACGAAAGCTCTTGCGCTGTCTGGCGCGTTCTAATATCATACGACTCTCCTGTCTTTCCGAAGCTTTTACTATCCGTTTTGTTAAAGATTATAGCTGTATAATCATCACTATTGATCGTTCAATCCTAGCATTGGTTGACTGCAGCCCTCCACCCCTCCCTACCTAATGCTAGGTCCTTTACTTCCTAGTAGCTCTTCCTATGATCTATCCTCTTTATTTGGCCTATGTGTTCATTCCTGGGTCTTCCTCTGGTGACTTTTCCCTCTATTTTTCCTTCGATTTATATGTAAAATAGTAAAGAAATATGGAGATGGTTTTGCAGAAGATCGTTTTCAGTGGAAGCTCTTCTGCCTTCGAAATAGCTCCGTGAGGGAGAATCTCCGCGTTTGACCACCAGTGTTTGCTTGGTCGCAATCTTCCATTGCCATCGTAATAATTCTCGAAATGTTTTTCTCAACTTTCAAAGTGATCTCTGGTGATGAAAACGGCTTTAATTGGTTCCTCCGATGGGTTACGAGTACCATCTGCATGCTCTGATCCAGCTCTCTTGGGATCGTGAACATTATCGTGTAACGTGCTGCTTGTACTTTCCTCCTCTCTTTTAACAGCGTTTCCCTTCATGTTGTATCCTCTCCCCTCCACTCATTTGCAAACATTTACCCTTACATCCACCCCTCCTTGATGTCACATTTTGCACACGCGTCTTCCACAAAGAATTACTACCGTGGTACCTAACTAAGGCTAAGTAGACCCCCTATCTTAGGACATATCAATGAAGCTTTGTATCTCTCCAATCATTTTCGCATTCCGCAGTGAATGTGCCGGCATCTGAAATTTTCCTTAAAAAGATATATAAATATATTTTTGTTCGGTCGTCTGTAAACAGCGGAAAGAGATAACCAAGGCCAGTTTAAAAAAATCGATTGAAGAGCTACCGCCAAGATTTTTTGTTTTGCTGCTCAATAGCTGCCCAGGCTACCGAAGTCGCGAAATATACGGGACGGAAATTTTCGCTCGAGGCCAAAAATGGCTGCATGGAGCGTCGAGACCCACCTGCGCTCACTCCCATTCATGGTGCCAACTAATTTTCGCTTAGCGGCCTCATTATACATTGAACGTCACCATCTTTGTTTTAATCTTGTTGTTATACAAGAATTTACAGTGCCGGAATAGATTAACCTACGGCCGTTGCATTACCCTTTCAGTCTAGCTATACATACCACAGCCGATGTGATAATGTTGCTGTTATATGCACCTTGGCTGGCTTTAGTGAAGTATCGTGAGGAATAACTCCGTTGGACTCCATTCCCTCGTTGGGTGAAAATTTGTTCTTCGAATTTTTATCTACTAGATTTAGTATTAAAAACTACACCGAAACCTTTGGCCAATAAAACAAACTATACTATCTATTCAGTCAATCAAGCCATAGGAAATTCGGATGATCAATAAGTTGGATATTTTTTTCCTCTTTCCTGTAAATTAAAATATCGGAGGAAACGCAACGGTGACCGCTGAGACTTCTACCTGATCCAAGCTCATTAACATCCACCAGCCAGCGTGGTCCTTTGTTTCGTCGGGTCTCCCGAGCTCTGATCCTTTGACCCTTTCGCGTCCTCGGCACCCATAGTCTGAGCCCGTACAGCAGTCAATGAGTAAATGCCACGGCCTTGTTTCTATAGAACATTTCAAAGTTGATTACTAGAAAAAAGCAGAGATTATTTTCCTTTTGAGGAAATATTTTCACGTATTATTTTTTTTCAAGCCCAATGAATAGATGAAGGAAATAAAAAAGCTAATTTGAGGTTATGGTTTGCTCTTGCAATTTTCCATTGAGAAAAACCAAATTGTACGTTCGATTAAAATAAGCCCTGCAAGTATTCCTTTAAAAAATATATTTTGGCCAACACTTGGATTTTAGAAAGTGCTTTTGGGAAATTCTTCTTTTCGTACGTAAAATTGTTTCAAAGTGATCAGTCTGTGAATCAGTGACTCTCAACAATGGAAAATCGAGTCGAAACACTGGACAAAGGCTGCAAGAACCCACCATACATTTGTAGTTATTAGATTAGAGGCACTGAGAGCCGCTGCAGATAGTTCTTCGAGCCTAAGACTGTAAGAGGTACCGTAGCTCATCTCTGTCACTTTTACTTTTCGACGTAGAACGCGTGGTATCTTCGAGAGCAATACACTCAAACAGAATAATTGAAATATTGACATTTCTCTTGACTCAGTTGCATGCGCTGGCGTGCTCCTTTAAGACGTCCCACCGATCATTGTCTGTGTTTTGGTGTGTTTTTGTCGTTTCGGCAGTCAGGAGTTAAAATTCCCCGTGGAGCCGATATCGCCGCCGAATGCCAGGAACTGTCCCGCGCGTGCTATTCGCTTTCGAGACCTTTGGCACGCGATAGAGAGAATAGCGGGGGGTGGGGGCGCGAGGGGGGAAGTGGGGTCTTGGCACGACACCGACACCAGCGGGGTGAGAACGAGACACACGACAATAGCTCTGCCTCACCCCCTTCCCCTTCTCCACCGGCGAAACAAACGACGGGAAATAAGACGCTAGGGGGAGGGGCCACACGCGCTGCTCCGCTCGAAATCTTTTCATTGATCGAGAAAAGAATGCCTTTCGGTCGTAGGATTCGGAGAATTGCAACTCTTGAAAGCCATTCAAACGAGGATAATGTATTGTCAGCGCTGCGTGAGGAGAAATCCAAGAGTAGAGTTATCGGCCGAATCAGGTGATTTTCGTGTCGCTTGTCCTTGTTGACTTTGCTTGAAACTATTACTGACAACGAGATAATTGATCATTGCACTATTATGTCCGCTGCCGAATCAAGTTATACAAGCCTCGTTTATCCTCATTGATTTTGCATGAAATCTTCTTGCACCAACAAATGGTAAGTTATTGTCAATTTTCCTCGAAAAATGAGTGAAAATATAAAAAGAAAAAAGGGTAAAATAGAATTTATAAACCTTAGTCTCGAGATTTCGAGAACATGCTGAATATTTTCTTATGAAAGAAACTGCTTTTAAGCCGTTTACGCGATGCATGTACCCACGCAAGTATATGCATGGAAACATTCACTATTAAAATTGCACTGTGGAAAAACCCAAGATGGCGCAAATGTAGGAACGCGTGACCATTAAGTAGCCCCTGTTCTAATGTGGAGCATTTATCCACGCATCTGTCGAAGCACGTATTTGTACGGGAAGGTGCATCGTGTAAGCACGCCTTTTCGCCACGCTAGATTCACATGATGTGTAAACGTAACCGTTGCATCTGTCTAAAATTTAACGATTCGTCTGCCTTGCGTGAGGCACGGTTGTTTCGGCCCGGCCTCCTCGTGTTTACCCTCACCTCGCAAGTGGCCTTTGGCAATGTCTAAAAAAAGGCCTTGATTGAGACCCAACTCCTCGTCATGTGGGCGGCCAGACACGCATAACTGAATGAAATTCACCTATATTGACGTAGTTTTATTGTAAGGGAACCAATATAATCCTTCCAGTATGGCAACTTTCGGTCACAAGCACTTCAAACGCAGTGCTGAAATATGTAGATCCGTCAATACACGGTGCGCGGGAAAAATATCAAAGAGAAAAACGCTGGCAACTATATTTTAAGTTTCTGCACGTGTAACTCATTTTTGGTTTTTATGTTTGACCTTGATCAAGGTAAGTATTTGGGTGCTTTACAAACTTTGATCACACGTTTAATGGCACCAACTACCGTTTAGGTGAATCATTACTGTCGAGAATCGTGATAGAAGTAATGAAGAGGAGTCCTTTGAAGAGCGAGGCGACGTTGACATTTCACCATATCGCTCTCTTGTTCGGTGAAATGAATTTACTTGGTCCTTGGTACAACATCCGTAACCATCCCCGGTATTAATGTAGTATTACGTATATAAAGTAATGTAGGGAATATAATTTTTCCAGTCCGCTTTCATGTAGCATGTGTTTGAATTCTATGTGGTTACCGTAATATTTAATAAACATTTCAAAGAGGAATTGATGAGAGGGGGTTTGAGTAGAGACGTTAAAAAAAGGCTGGTGATAACTCTAATAAGGATCGAGGCGTTATACGGGTGGAAGACTTGGTCACTGCAAAGGGAGGATGCTCGTTGACTTGAGGCGTTTGAAATGCGGGTCTGAAAAAGGATGGTGAGGGTGTGTTGGGTGACGAGAACGTCGAACGAGAAGGTATTGGATTTGGTTGGAGAGAGGAGGAAGCTAGCGGCAGAGGTTTGGAGGAGGCAGAAGAGATGGGTGTTTTGAAAAGAGAGGGAATATTGGAGAAAGTAATAGAGGGGAGAACACTGGGAGAGAGAGGAAGAGGAAGGAAGCAGATAGGAAATCTGGACGGAATACGAAGAGGGAGACGATATGAGTAATTCAAGAGAAATGTAATCGTAGGTCATTCATAGGAATGAAAACAGAAGGATGTGCCATGAATTAAGACGTGAGGTTAAGTACTGTCCAAAAACCTACCAATCAGCTGGTAGAATATTCTAATAAATAAATCGCTATGTTCAGGGAATTTATCTGTATACTTCTATCCAAATTTTGTCTGATTTCCCACCAGCGGAATTGTTGCCAGTTAAGAAAATTTGAACGCAAATCCTCCATTTTCCTGTTTTGTACATAAACGGCTATATTCATACTTTTGTTAGTAGTTAATCTGAAGGTAATATCACCGGTGCTTCCAATATATTAGTATTTGTATCGTCGTCTTAGCCTCATAATACGTTTTCAATTTCAGGCGGAATTAGCTCAGATAACGCTGAGATAATGGCATACCGTATTAGGACTGAAACTTGATGAGCAGCATAAGATACCATAGCTCCATGGGAACCCTCACTCAGATCAGGAATAAGTAAAACCTTAACCTGAGTTAGGTTCAACATCCATGATTGCGGCCGGAGGTGTTCACGGAATGGAACACCTCTAGCATGAAATGGTTGCTCTTAATTTTGCGAGAGAAGTATTCGTAATCAACCGTGAGACTTTAAAAGCCAAGGACGGAGCATTTGTTTTTTTCTGACCCAGTAAAAGATCAATCGATGACGATTTGAAGACGCTAAGGGCCTTTTGCTTTGCAATCGCAATCATCCGGCTCATGGCAAGTGTGTTAGAGAGGGTGTTTATGTGTGTGTGCTTGCTAAAAGGAAATGGGAAGAGGTGCGGGTGGTGGAGGGACGGAATCCGCTCATCATTTTTTTTCATTTTTCACCCGGCAGTTGGGGGGTATTTAGCGAGAGCGTTTTGATATTCGATGGTGATGACTGTGCGGGCGATGGCCTTTTTGAATCTCTCTCTGCTTCTCCGCCCCTCGGGCGAGATCACTCTTTTGACGCGATGGTGCCGCCTCCCGGGGGTTGTGGGTGGAGGAGGAGCATGACGGAGTGGGTGGGATAATAGGGGTGGAAAAGGGTTTTTTTCCCCCATGAAAGGGGACCTACCTTCGCACCCCGCGGGCAGGGAACGCAAAATCTCTTCGTCCTCCACCTCCACACCCCTCTCCTCGCCCTTCCCCTCCTTCTCAACCACCCGAATCTCTTCCCCTCGCTCCCTCCTCCTCTCACCGGGAAAACCCATTCCCTTTCCTCCCCCTATCTTCCAACCCACCTGGCTTCTCTCTCTCTCTCTCTCTCTCCCTTTTCGCCATTCGATATAATCCCATCCACCCCCACACCCGCTCGCTCGTGGGGAAGCCGTCTGGTCGAGAGATAGGCGGGGGCGGAGCGGAGGGGCGAGGAGGGAGGGAAGGGGTGGATTTCCGTGGGGTAGGGGAGGGGTTTCTTCGAAGGAGAGAGGGAAGAAGAGGGGTGGTTTTTTTCCCCACCCCTCCTGCCGGTCATGTGCGGGGAGAGGGGATGGGGCGGTGGGTAAAGGTGGGAGACGGGGGGTGGGTGTAGGTGAAGCAGTCACGGGACCTCCTGCCCCTCCCCACCTCACCGCCCCCGTGACCCACCGACCGACCCACTGCCGCATTTCGAATGCCCCCGCGCGAGTGAGTGGGGGGCGGGGGAGGAAAGAGGGGTAGGCGTATGGAGGAATGGGGTGGAGGAGGGGGAACTCCTCATAACACTCACTCAGTCTCCCTCTCTCTCTCCCTCCACGTCGCATAAAGGGTTCGAGAGGGAGGAAGAGGAGAGAGTGATAAGAGCATTGGGTTGGGGTTAGGTGGGAGACTCAACTCCGCTTCCCCTCTTCTTTAAATAATACTCCTCCTCTCCCTCCCTTGCCTCCCCCTCTCTCATGAACGAATTAAGAGGGAGAAGGAGGTGTCGTGTGGGAAAAGAGGGGTTAGATGGTGAGAGGGGAGGTGGTGTTTGAGGCATTTGCTGGCTGTTTGCGTCGCTCCGAACCGATCTCAGCGAAAGCTCTAGGCAAGGCATTAGGGCAGTATGGACAGTTTGTCCTCGACCACTGCCGACAGCCGAGTCAATTTTGGAAGGTATTTGGCATTGAAACATGGTAGTATCATGTAAAACTTCACAACTGTTGGAATCATACGGCTCAAACTTGCTTCGATTCGAATTATACGTTTTAATTTCGCCAGATGTAGGACACATCAATTAAATATTGCATTATTAATGATGCAATAAATAGTTTTACGTGACAAAAATTGCAAGTAATTAAATGAAAATAGCTAAATAAGTCTTTAACTTGACTCCATTTTTTTTTTGAGCGGTGCGTTTGAAACTCCTTCAAAACGGAAGCTTTTGTGATACCCAAGAATTTACTGCGGTGAAATATGATTAATTTAAAAAAATAGTTGAGAAAACATACAAACTACACGCTGTTAGTTTTTTTACGATATCTAAGTGTAGGAAATGCCTCATTTTTTATAAAAGGTCTCATTTTGTAAATCCTGTCTCACTGGAGTGCATGCACGTACCATTTCCCATGTAAAAGGGCTGGTATTTTTTGGCAAATATCTCCGAAAGTCATGCAATGAGGGGTTAAATTTTTGATGTCGTTAGAAGGGTGATATATTTTTCTTCAAATGAGACCATATTCGTTGATTTCTAAGTAAAATGATATTTCGCTCAAACTACCTTAAATGCTTGACATTTATTTTTTTCCGTAGTGACACGTTTACTCACAATCTTCTCCATGTACTGGATAGGTCTGATTTGGTTGCCTTGTCCTTACTTTCCCAATCTAGGGCTTGACGCCACACGCGCCCCCCTCACATTGCACTCGCCCTCCAATCCACTTCACACCACTTCTCCCGCCGCTCTCTGATTCTCTCTCCCCCTATCTTCCTCCTCGCCCTACTAGTAGGAAGGGTAGAAGGCTTCTCGTCCATCTGCCATCCTGCATCGCCTCCGCAGCCTCCTCTGCTCGGTGCTTCTCTTTCCTTCTGCTCGCTGCCGCTGCTCTTCTTGCGTCTCTCCATTAAGTGGAAGACAGTGTTGGTCGGAGCAGAGAGAGGTGCCTTCTCCAGCTGCGTGCGGGCGAGATAAGGTGCGGAGGGGAACCCAGAACACCAGGCGCCAGGCACCTCTTTTCCCCCCACCTGCCAACTCCTCCTCCCATCTCCAAATCTCCCGCCGTCGCTTTATTCGAGGAATCTCACTGCGCGCGTAATTCGGACGCGATGAGGAACAACAATTTCCTCGATCCGAGACCCCCTTCTCTTGCCCACCTCGATACCTTTACCACCACCAAACCCCGATAGCTTTAAACCTGTCAAATAGAGTGAACGCCTCTCTGTTTTTAAAGTACGATCTTTCCTCGTGGGCGGTGGCGCTTAGCGCACTGTAGCGACTGGTTGTTGCATTGTATGTCCGGTAGTCGACAACATCTGGTCACGTAAAGGTCACTACAATCCATAGGGTAATAGGACGCCTCGGTAGCTTAACTGGCTAAAGCACTCTGCCGGAAATTGAGGACCCCCGGTCAAGATGGATGATTTTTTTTCTGTGGAATTCTGCACAATTGTGCATTGCGGGTGACTCCGTAAAAGTGAAACTCGCCGGCTAGTCCCGGATAGCTATAAATCTGCCCTTCTTTCATTTATCCTCCTCCACTCCCGCCCCCCTCACACCGTCTTCACCATTCCACATTGTCTCCCTCCCTTCCATCGCCACATCCTCCTCCATTCGACTCCACTCTCACACCCTGACTTCCCTCACTACACACCCCCACACACTCTTTTTCCCGCGCCTCCCCCCTTTCTTTCCTTTCCCTCGACGCAACACTTTCCCCTCCCTTTGAATTCTCACCTCTTTAACTGGAGAGTCGAATAGAGGGAGTGAGACTGGCTCCCGACACTTGGTTGTAACAAGTGTTGTTGCTCTTCTTTGTACTTCTCCCTTCCTCCCTTTCCTGTGTCCGTCTTTTAATTCCGTCAGACGATCGTGGCGTGTCTTGTTCCCAACAAGAGGTATCACCCTTTTCCTCCCTCTCCCCTTCACGTGTGACTTGTATGCTTGTCTCTGGGTCCTGTTGATTTCCAATTGCTGAAGTGCGCTGTCCATTTTTCAGCAGAGCAGCGCACTTCAAAGCACGTTGGGGGCAATGCAGATGTGCGATCAAGTCCGCTTGGACTTTGATAATCACGTCCTCGATAGCTGTTGATGTTCTTATTTTCATCAATAGTGCCAAATATTGGTCATAAAATGTTATTTAATACTTTGCTCGGAAAAATTAATTTTTAAAGGCAGCAGTTTGAATGAACTTTTTTAAATTACCGACGATACTTTTGCCCTCTATTTTGTGCTTCAAAAAAATGCTAGAGTGCGTCCAAGATAATGGCACAGTTGACATAAGTGCCGCCAATTAGTAAACATGTTCGATGAATTTTGGGGAGGGGAATCGCGTGACCGAAGCGGCTATGACAACATTTGTTAAGTATCATTCATTCGTGAAAAAAAATTGTTATCTCTCCATTACATCCTAAACTAAATCAGTACGTATGCTTCAACTGCGCTATAGTGAGCTCCACCCACTGGCAGATGACGGGATGTTTCGCCAGCACACGTCGTTTCATTCACCGTCGTTTATGTGCGCTGACAAGCGCTGATATAATCTGATGTACACTTAATTCAGTACTTTGAGTCGAAATATTCGTCTCTCTTAACCCTCTCGTACAATCCTACTCAGTCATTCTCCACTTTCATCACATCCCACCCTCCCCCTCGCGCTACATGCTGCCATTGGCCACAACAGGGGTGTTTACTCGCGCATTAAATCAAAAATAATATTTCTGTGTCATTTAACGCTTCTCTTATTCTGAAATCAGTATTTTATGATTTTTTTATCGCACCGCATTCATGATCCTTCCTGATCATGATTAATTTGAGGAACTGTAATGTTAAATGAGTATCATATTACCAGAGCGAGGTGCTCTCAGAACCTCTGATATCGTAGCACTAAATACAAACTGATCTCATGATGTTTTCCGCTTTTCCTTTCGTCGATCCTTTCATTTGGTCACTCTAAGTCCCCCCCTTTCTCTACTGATCTTTCCAAAACCTTTCTTCCTCCCCCCCCCCGTTCCTCTCCTTCCCTCTCTGACCCACCCTCCGCACAAATTCGCGTGACCGTGCGTTTCGATCTCTCCCGATTCTCCCTCCTTTATTATCTCTCATCCTTCATCTTCCCATTCCTTCTCTCTTCCGTCGGCGTCCACGCCTCTCCCCAAAAGAGCGCTGCCGAGCGGCACGACCCCTTCACGGCTTCGGGCGAATCACGACTCTCCCCCAACAATCCCTCTCCTACTCCCCCTCCTTCGCAAACACGTCTCTCTTCCTCTCTCTCTCCATATTTATTATACTGCCTTGTTTTCTCTCACGCGCGCGTGGGCCCTCTCATTTTTATTTACCATCCCTTCACCTGTTCCCCCTTTGCTTCGGTGCCTTTATTCTTTTGAGCGCCCCCTTTCTCCTCCTCTTCCCCTTCTTCCCGTCATCCTCCTCATTTCGCTCTCCTTCCGCACGACTCTCCTTCTCCCTCTTTCTCGTTCTTCTCCTTCGATTGTTCTCTTCTCTTCGGATGCACTTCGTCAAACTATTGTACTCAAAGATGGACGGATTCGCAGGCCAGCTGAATCGGAATATGATACAGAAGAGCCACGAGGCCATTGAGTGGTAAACTAAAGAAAGAAAATGATAGAGGGTAGCGGTAAAACAATATTCATATCATGAATTCAAGAGATATGGTACTCTTTTCTCGGTTTTTTGACAGTTTTTTTAGTTTTTTCAAAAACATTTCAAAAGAAAAAAGTTAAAAAACAAACTGTGAAAAGAGTACCATATATCTTTTGAATTCATTTGGATGGATTTTCACTAAGTAATGCCTGAAACCATTGAGTTAATAATATTCATATTGGACAACTAATGCTGATAATAGGTTATAAGATTCCGCAAAAGTTCCTAACGCAGACTTGAACAGCAAGGAGGGGAGGTAAAAAAGGACGGGGTGAAAAAAATGATGGAGGGGAAGTGAAGGAAGCAACGAGAGAGAGAGAGAGGGTAAAGTAGCGGAACCTAACTACAGAGAAAAAAAATCACGATGTACCTAAATGCGAGGAAAATAGTAAGATTCGAAACGGGACACCGGGTAATAATGAGTCATCCTACTTCTTAAAGTGGTTGTTTTGGGAGCAATTAGAAAGGGTTTCTTACTGACCCCCCTCTCAAAACAACTTTCCTCCCCTTTTTTGCAGCATCATAAAAGTTCCGTAGCCCTTGTCTTCAACTCTTCCTCAGCCCCAAGATTTTTTGCGATAACTATACGCACTCACTCCCGCACCCTCCTAATTTCGGCGGTCATTCCGCTATTTCCATCACCCTATACGTGCAGTTTCTTGCTGCTGCGAGGCTCTCCTTCTCTCCCCGCATTCGCCTCCCCCCTTAAACGCGACCTCCACCATGGAAACACCGATTTCCTCCCCTTCCATCACCATTGTCAAGTATCGTTGGACTCGGCTTCAACTCTGCAGCCGTGATCCACCTCTTGGTCCAGTTTGACGTTTCGCAGTTCTGCGAGTAGCAACGCATAAAGTACGTACGAAATGAACTCAGTTGTCGATTCAGAATGAACGAAAGTAGTACTAATAGATTTTTTGAGTCAAATATGACATGGAAAGTTTCTTGCGTGCCCTTCAGGGCAGTAAATAGGCTTCATATACACCGCGGATCTTTTAAAATTGACTTGCTATTCATCTTTATTTCTTCGAAATTCCGTTTAATTTTTTTTAATATTTATAATATATATTAACTAATACATATTATTATAATATAAATATAAATAAATTAATAAATAAATAAATAAATATATATATATATCTAGGAAAATATTTATATCCTGGAATTAGAATCATGTATGTCCTAAAAGTTTTATTCATCCGATATGCTATTAACTGATTTTCTCGTCTTCTCTTGCCTTTCTGATGGGAGTGATTATATTTTTATTTAATATATCTATGGTTCCTATCGTTTGTATGCCCCACATCTCTAAAAATTTTAATATGCCTACTTAGCCTTATAAAGGAATACCTCGCACGCCTAATTGCAATAGCTTTTTTTAAATAAAAGTGAAGGTGACACAAAATAACGGTTACAAACATACAGAGAAGAAATGACATCGCAAAAAATTAAAATTTGAATGAACCCTAAAAAAATCATTCTCAATAAAAATAAAAAACTGAATTGTTATATTTCATCCCCTGGAATGCTCTCTCAAACCACCAATGAACGCGGCACCTCTGGTTTGCAAACCCTATAATAGATATGCGGGGATCGGGTTTGTTTAGTGGCTTGAGTACTGGCTAACCACACGGGAGATCAGGTTTCAAATCCCTGCAGAGGAGGATGTTTTTCAGAGGGAACCCGATCCCTACACGAGTGTCTTGTGGAGGGCACTTTAAGTATTGTACTCCGTCTATCGGATGAGACGTTAAACCGTGGTCCCCTAGGTGCCTTTCGTTAAGAGCAGGCTAATGCCGACGCCGTGTTTCTATCCACCCTTCCTCCCTTACCTATCCTCTATGGCGCAAAAGACCTCAGCTCTCGGTCGCCTCCCCAAAAATCCAATCCAATAGATATGCGGCCGAACCATTGATACGGAGCCGAAAGAGCGTGTAAGAGTACTACAACTCTACTCCGAGCCATTCCTGCGCCACCTTCCGTCTCTTTTCAACGTCGACCCATCGCTTCTGTTTAACTCCCCCCGACCAAATTCCTCCTTTTATCCCTTTCACCTCTCTCTCTCGCCGCGTGCTCTGCACCGGGGCGATCATCATCTCTGCCTCCCCTCCCTCAACCCCCTTCCTCCCCCTCCCCTCTCGTTCCCACCCTCCCCTCTCGTGCAGCGCAGCCAACCAACGAACCCAGCACTCCCTCCACTCCCCTCCCCCGCCCACCTCCCCCCTTTTTCTCCCATCCCTCCTTCAACCCACCCACCCACCCGCCGGCCCGCCAAACAGCCAACCCATACAATATCTCCTCTCTAGGCCTCTAAAGCCGCCCATCGCCCTCACAACAAGGCCCCCCTCCCCCCCTCGATCCCCCACCCTCTGTTTCTCTACGCTACTCACGCTGGCTGCTCACCGCGCGCAGACAAGTCAGTCACTTCTCGTCAGCTGTTTGACCGAGTCCTCCACCCTCTCTCTCTCTCTCTCTCTCGTCCGTTTCTTTCTCCCTCTTGCCGAAGGAGGAGTCAGTTGTACGCCGAAGCGCCGAGAGGTACATACAAGGAGTCTCACTCTCCGCTTTTTGAATCTTGCGTGTGCGACGTCCAAGGGGAAACTCACGTGCTCGGGGAATACTACTACTACCCACGCACGCCGCACTATACGATTGTCGCCGCTTCGCCAAGGAACAGCTCCCCCGGTGTATCTTTCACGACCACAGCAATAAGGATCGCCGATTGGATCTTATAAGAAGCGTTGTGGTGCGTGTTATTTGCGCGTGTTGTGCTCTCGTCGCTTCGAATCGACCGCCACAGTCCGCCGCCCGCCCCCCCCTGCTCTCTCTACCGGTGAGTAGTAGGCTTCAATTTTTATTCCAATACACGCCTCTCTTTCCTTTTTGACTCGAGTGGTTGACAGTGGAGCGCTGTAAGTGTGCGTGTGGCTTTCTTAAGCGGGTTTTCTTCTGTCGGCGGCGACGCTCATTATTCTTCATCCATTGGGAAAAGTTGTTGGTGCCCCATTGAGGGAACGTGATTCATTTATCATCTTGTTTATCATTATGTCGGGCGTCTTTTGAGGGTGAAACATAGCACATGTTGGGCGTTCTTCAACTTCAGATGTCCAAATCAACACTGTTGTTTTCTTTAATCATTTCTTATGACGCGCATCCATATCCGCTTTATTTACTTCAATTTGACTTCAATCTTCTGCCCAGGACATGGGTGTTTGTGTCTCGTCCGTTGTTACTGTTATTCACGCGATGTCAATTGGCCCATTGTGCTGTTTTCGGGATAGTGAAGATGAAATAAAATGAAATAAAAAAATTTCCTCTTCATCATGTGTACGGAAAAATTCCCACGAATATTTTATTACAATAAGTCCTGGTTTATAATCTCTAGTTAATATTTTCTCGGTATGGCAGCTGAGGTAAGTACGTTCCTTCCTCCATGCTAACTTTCACGTGAACTAATCGACGGTCTGCTGAGATATGCTAATTCCGATCTCTCACTAATATCAAGTTAAAAAAAAGGCTGAGTCATCATGAGGCTAAATTTAAACAGACAAAACCGGGATTTTGGGTGCTTATCACACTTGTTGGAAGCGTCGCTGGCCTGAAATTCGTTCACCCTGGCATTTGTTCGCCGATTTCAAGGAATGATGATCGGATGTTTTGACTGATTGTGTAAGTGCCTCGCGCTTTTGAAGAGCGTTGCTCTTAGCATGAAAACACAAAATTGTCGGCCTTGGTGGCAGTGGCTCAAGTCCTTGCCCGCCAACCTTCATATCACTCGCTCTAGTCCTGTCTGGGAGGGAATATATTAACTTTCCAGAGCATGGCTCCTTTTATTGGTTGTTGTCCGGTAAAATGCCCAATGTGATCGGCCCTTAAAGCTGTTTATAGGACAATATAAAAATAAGTAAATGCATAAAAGGATCAAAAACAAGGAAGTAATTTCTAGGTGGTGAGGTCAAATTGAAAATACTATCTTCTTCACAAATCTCCATTACTCATTGGTGTGAGTGACCTACTATTTGATCATGCTTAAACGCTAGCAGATGAATTTGAGGATTATATACACCTACGTATAAAATAAACAAAGGAAAGAGAGCTTGAGAAAGGAAACCCTTAACCTACGTGTAATGTTGTTGAATGACTATTTGGTCCGAATTCCATTCGGATGCTATATCCTCATAATATTTCTGTACCTTTAAAAATGTACACATTAATTGTTATTTTTCTCTTTTCGTGGATAACCAAATAAATGTACAAATAACTCCCGCCGCTATGTGGAATTCTCATTTTAGACGAGGGAACTTTAGGAATGTGCAGCGAAGTGAGAGCATCAGCGATGAAAAGTCAAGTTTAGAGTATTCTAAATAATAAAAATCCACTCAACTAAATTTTGTGTGCTGAACAGACGGGCTGGGACGTTGAATTTCACCTCGGGCCAGTTGAGTCCACGGAAGGGGTGGTAGGAAGCCCTTAAAGAGGTGGTTTTAAATTTCATATGCTCCCTATGGACGTCCACAAGAACAATATTGTCCGACGTTTTAAAGAATAATTTAATATTTGAAGAATAGAAAGAACTCATCAACTGATGGAATTTTTGATCTGCAATCCATCACGTCCGATGTCGATTTAGTCAGTCAAATTAACGGTGATTCTATGGATTGAACGGGTAGCATAAATCATTTGATTTACCATTTTGGTGTATTAATGCTCTGTTGTTCTTGTTACTGCTTTTTTACATGTATGAGCCTACCTTTCGGTATTGACTGTCGGAAATTGGAAAAAATGTCAGATTTTGGCTTATTGGTTAAATATATATTTTAATGCAAAGAGGAAAATGTTGAATGGTGGTCAAGCATTGGCAGACACCTTAATATAAGTTCACGTAGAGTTGAATTCACAATTTTTTATCCTATTTCAGGTTTGAAAAACTAGGATTGTATAACATCTTTCTTTGAACTATTTGAAAGATACATCACATGGATAGGTAAGTTTACGTTTATTGATTGACGGCTGCTCACAAAATGATACTGTTATTCGTATATCCGTGAGTAAACCTCGTTCTTCTCCGTTTGTAAGTTAATGTTGCCATTTGAGGTGGTTTGGGGCAGGAGCAAATTACTGCAGTTAAATTCGTGCTCCTTTAATTTTGCATTCTTATGTTAAAAGTCATGTAGACGCCAGTAAAAAGGTTAGAATTTCTCTTGACCGTCGTTGAACATATCAATAGAGGGTCAACATGCGGTGAAAAAAAAGTTTTTTGAAGTTTGCTCAGAGATGCTCAATGAAGCGAGTAGAAAACTCAATCCAACCTCTTTAGTTAATAATGTCATGTTTTTATAAAATTTCTTCCCAACGACTGAATTGCTTCATAATGGGATTGATTCGAGGCACATATATCACATAACCTTAAGGCTCAATCTAAACATAAAAGTCGTTACATTCATCCTTGCAACGACAACTTGATTAGAAAATCTAAGCGTTAATGCAATTTTGGAAAGAATTCCTTGACTTACGGGTGTTCGTATGCGCTGGGTAAAAACAACTTGAAGCGAGGAACTTATTTCGTGCAACAAGTCGTAAGTTAGAATATATTTATTTTTATAACCTAGAGGGGGGGGGAATACTCAATAGAAGGAGGTTGAACTAGAATAGGCCACGCGTATAGGTTGTAATATTATATGGGCCTAGAAGTAACAAAAAAAAAAACAAAAAGGACATGTGCTCGTAGAAATAGACTCGAATAATTGAGGAGATGAAGTAGAAAGTCTTCCTTATCCTGGAAATCAAAAGCCGACCTATTTATCGGATTTTACAACCCATGTGCTCCTAGAGAAGGCATAGTGAATGCAAAAAAACATGGAAGTTATTTAATTTTAGTGTTTACGTTCATCCGCAACTTTTCTGCTTTTAAAACGTCCTCTGTTTGAATCGTATATATATATATTTTTGATGGACTCAAATAAATCATCATATCGAGTATGAATATCAAATATTCGTAATCGAATATCAGTAATTCTAGAATTCAGAATTGAAATATAGAATTACCGATTTTCCATTATAAATTGCAACTCGTCCTCTATGCTGCAATAGACTCCAGTTCTTCCAAGATAGTGTGGGTTCATACCCTGAAAAATAAATGAATTAAAGTTAATTGGTGAGAAGTATTGAAAGAATGGAAATATAAGTCTAATTTTTATTTCGCATTACTAAGTAGTGAAGCCGACGATGGAGGACAGTGATCCAATTGAAGGGACTTACGATTGTAATCTACATGTTATAATTGGGTTTCGAAACGGTGAATAGTGTCCCTAGGCTCTTTGAATATGCCATATGAAGCTCTGAATATCAGTTATCCCTGGGAAGGGGTAATTAATCGTATTCCGAAATGTTCTCAATCTTCGTTTCAAGAAAACTCACCCTTAGAAACGACTTCCAAGTTCAACACCGTGAAATGTGGTAAATGAAGAATATTTTCCATCAATGGATAATATATTCCATTTTCGCAGAGCTCCTTTTAACAATAAACTTCATGGTTAAATGGTGTATGGACTCTGATGCTCGGTGCACCATATGCCTTCTAAGTAAATAGTGGTTATACATACTGTTATTTAGGTTGTTTTGGTGATATGCCACTATACCCATAGATTCAATTAATATGTCTTCGTTATAAAGAAAAAGGTGTTGAGCGGCTCTCCCAGACAAACGATAAGAATGAGGAAATGGTCAAAATTTAAAAGGTTTGTCTTATGTATGTTTCCTCAATTATATTTTTAAAAATTGCCACAGGAAGGCAGACGTAAACACATAATCACAAAAGTAAAAAAAAAAATCACAGAAAGTTCCTTAATATTTCGGTGCTACTGGCACCTTGTTCGCAAGGACGTAGAGGATGTAGACACCGGTGTCTCCATGGATCGCCTTTCTGTGAGTGTCCACTGATATACCTATCTATCCTTCCCCAACCTCAACGCCTTGTTGCTAGCTTATATATATATATATATATATATATATATATATATATATATATATATATATATATATATATATATAAAGTCCTATGCATAAAGTTGTATACATAAAGTTTTAGCGTCAGTACTCAAGTTCATGCGTCTTGCAAATGCTTAAGTTTTAGAAGAAATCTGATTATGGATTTTATCACGATCGGGAAAATGTAGCTCAATCTACCCCTGCGTCAATTAATTTTAATATTATATCATAAACGAGTGATTTCGGAGAAAAGAAATATCAATTTGTGGAATGAAATGCCTTTTGAATATGCTTTTTCTTATTGATCGCTAAAAACACAACCCCCCTTTTTCGCCAGTAAGAAGAGCCACTTGGTTTAGAGTGAATATAAGGGCTGATTTGACGGTCGATCGAGTTTATTCGGTCCTCAAGAGCGGGAGCAGGCTTTTTGCTTCAAACATTCGTTGCTCCGTCGCATGTCTCTCTCCCTCTCTCTCCACCCAGACCCTGCCCCGCCCCCTCTCCCGCTCCCCCTTTCCCCTAAAACTCCGACACAAGTTTCCTCCTGCTGTTAAAGGGGTTATGCATTCCGCGCGGGCGGGAGAGGAGCGGGAGGACGGAGAGGAAGGTTGCGGCGAAACATGCCCCTTCAACATTTTCCACCGCCTATTCCACTAAAACTAAAAAAAAAGGAATACACTCTTTCCTCGCAAGCACCGTTTTTGGATGCTCCCACGAACAACAAGAGCCTCAAATGAATGATTATTTACACGACGAAACAGCATTTTTTTTCTGGCGGCAGTCAAAGAGAGGCACGCCACGGTTTATGTAGGTGGATTACCGCTCCCCTTAAGTCTTGCCCTGCTTCGTTTTTACGTAACGCGCGAGGGAGGAAAATAACGGGGGAGATATTGACCACTTCTAGCCTGTAGTAATCCAATTTTCAGTCTGTCGGCGTGTTTTCCAGATTCTATGTGAACATTCTACGTCGTCATTTCACCTTCATCAATCATTACGAGAATTTTTTCGCTTCCTTTACTGTTGACTTTGGGGGAAAAGAGGATCGAAATAAGCGAATATTCTAGAAATTGATTACGTGTTTTCAGGGTTTATTATAATGAATCACGTGGTTGCACTTGCAGCGTCAATGAGGACTGAAACCCAAAGTCATGCTGAGAATTAGAACTAATGGCTATCTGTCATTTATGTACAAGCATCGACCCAAAAGATTTGTACTCGATAACCCTCGTTAATTAATAACCGAGTATTATATAAGATTCTATCATTGAATTTCTTCTTTCTCGTTATATTTGGTATCCTTCATATTGTCAAAAGTAACTCTGTATGATCTCACACTTTATTTCCGTGAGTCGCCCAGGTTTCAGCATATTATGCTATCATCAAGATGACTAAATTGGAGTTGTTCGCTCTAATAAAGTACCCAAAAGGTAGACGGAAGCTTGTCAGGAGTAACGGTCTCTGGCTGAAGGAGAGGGATGAGGAAACTATCGTGGAAATTTTGCGTATATTATTCATTAAAAAATTGTGAGATGAAAACGATTTGTTTAATTTTGAACCACGGATTATAGATTTTATGGACAAGGGACGTAAACTGGAGTTGGTGGAAAATTCAGATTTATGAATTGTCCCTCAGACTTTCAACTCCGTGATAACCAAACGCTACCTTTCCATTCACCTTTTCCATGCATCAACTAACCACTCTCCCACCAGTGTCCCACTTAGTGAGTGTAATTCTCTTTTATATTATTCCACCCATTTTTTATTTACGGAAAATTTACGTTTAAGGTTATTTTCTTCCCCTTTCTCCAACTGCATGTGACCGCTACTCCTAACAACATCCCATTCAATTTCTAGTACTGTTCTTCTACTAAAGCAGATTACTCAAAGCTTGTCAACTTGGAAATGGCATAACGTGCCGAGTCATAGACCTGTAAGAGCGAATAAGTTTGGAAATATACCAAGTTCTCATTTTCATAAGAAGACAAATTTTCCTGAATTGTAAGCCTTTATCTCGTTTTGGAATTACTACAGTGAGTGTTTTTTATATTGATGCTCGCATTTAGCAAAAGATAAATGATCCATCCCTTGAAATATTTGACCTACTCGATTGTATTAAATCCGAAAATTGGTCAAAGTATGAGTATGAAATAAGTACGTTTGTATGTCGAGTTTTGGATATGCGATGCATAGTTTTCTTTTTCCCGTGTGAAATAAATGTAATTTTTGCAATAAAAATGTGTATTCATTGCAATTATATTATTTTATCAACATTATTTTTTTTTGAGACTTTCCACGGAGAAAAAATCATCCGCCTTGACCGGGGAATTTCCACAGAGAAAATATCATCCCCGGTCAAGGAGGATGATTTTTTCTCTGTGGAAATTCGCACATTTGTGCATTGCGGGTGACTCCGTAAAAGTGGAACTCCGTGGCTAGTCCCGGATAGCTTAAGATTATATTTTTTCTCTAAAAACCCATGTCTTCATTCAGTATTATTATCATAGTCATGCAAAAATGCTGAAAGAAAAGGTAGGGCGAGCCTATCACATTTGGTAATAAACAAGCCATACACCTAATGCAGTCATATCTATGGGCAGCATAGAGACCCAACCCTAATGCAACACCCGTTAGGGATTTCTGCCTCAAACCCGTCGCGAAAGCACAAGGTTTTAAATAATAGTTTTCGACACATGTTTAAACAGTGGCCAGGAATAGCATGGTCATATAAAACACTAAATGCCGTGAAATACGTTCTGAATTATACTTTACCGCGGCTCTTAACGCGAATGACGCGATAGTCGGTCTGTGTGTCGGCCAGTTTCATCACCTGGCCTCGGAGATCCGAATCCGAATCCCTGTCAAGTCAAATGAAATTTATCAAAGCTAATAAAAGAGCATTGAATCATAATTTTCAAGTCCAAGCGAACGCACAATTTTGTGCCGCATCAATTGTTCAACAGCAGTGATTGAGAATGCTAATGTAACCTAAGGATGGGCTATCATTCTCTATAGAGACAAGTGTGTATTCTGAGCTTGCCGGTGAATAGATTTGGACGACACCTCGAATTTTATAAATCGCTGTTGTTGATTATACGTATCAGCTCATATATATCGCACTCCAATTCCATTATTAACATTATACTTTAAGTAAATATCTCAAAATCCTTCCAACTAGTAAAATGGATGGCTATTCCCTGGTAGTGAATGTGAATTTCAAGAAAACATTGAGATTTTTAAAAATTTCACGTGTTTAGTTGAAGGTGGAATAAATGATTTATCCTTACTCTGTGGAATGGATGCCCGAAATTATATTTTAAACATTCTTATGAGATGATTTAAAATACCTTACTGTTACTCAAAGTCAACAGCAATTTCCGTTACGTATTCTCACTCTAATTTAGACGGAATGACCATTAACGTAATCCGAAAATATGGGCACATCAACTGGAGATGTATGATTCAAATTTCTTTACCGTTGCCATTTCATCTGATATCTCGCGTTGAATTCATAATTTGACTCCAGTGGTAGGTTGCATTTATATCTGGTGGGAGAAATAAGATTTTTATTCTTCTTTTTTGCGAAATGCATAGCGTAAATAAAAAACAAAACCCTCTCCAACGGCGAGATTCATTAACTGGTATGCATTAAAACCTTGCGAACGTGCACACCTTTAATGGAGCATTTTCAGCAGAATGGCCTGAAATTAAGTTTAAAAAAAAAGAACTCCATCGTTTTCTATTGTTTTGGTGAAGAGAGGAAGTGGGGAGTGGGAGGGAGGGAATGAGGGGGTGACAGCAGGCGAAATTAGTTCTGGAGAAAAAGCGCTTGGAAATGGTTGCCGTCCTATTTGAGGCTCACATCTGTTAGCTGTGCTTAAGGATTGGCGTCGAACATTTCTGACTGACTAGAGGCTTTGCTAAGTAATGGGGGTTGAATAATTCATGAAATAATAACAAAAGGTAACATATATTAGTCGACATATATCGGTTAGAGTGATGAACTACCCTTGTGATACGCGCAAAATTCAAACAATGGCAAGGATTGAACTTTTTACAATTGAGAAGGAACCCGTGATATTTTTGATGAAGTATTAATTAAAGCGTAATTACGGCATGCTTGTTCTTGTACTGACATTGGTGTTTACCGAAAGATTGATTGTCTTTAACCGTTAGACTATAAAATACTTTATTATGGTCTTTGCAATCCGGGGAGAAAGACGACTTCTTTCACCCATGAAAATAAGACTTTTTCCAAATTTTCAATTCGATTGTCAGTTGAAAAAATTATATTGCAGTAATCTTACTGAACTACGATGAAGTTTTTTAAATGCACTCTTTGCGTGCTGAAAGTACTATTGTTCCCTTTTATGCGCGAAGTTTTTATTGAGTCCTTTACCAAATGAATTAAAGGTGCTTTTACCTAGGTACCTCTGTTTGAGCAAAATCCATCGCCTACTTGGATTCTTAATCTTTTCTCATTTTTAATTTTGCTAAGAGTTTTTGCTTTATACTTAAAATGGTTGTATTTAGCGAGAAGGATTACAGTCTTTATGCATGGTGTGAATCCATCAGGAACATATCTCGCTGAGAAAATATTTTAGCCCGATTGATTTGTTAAGTACAGTGTAATCAGTTGGAAAGGGTTAAAAATTTGTTTTCTTTGTTGAAAACAATTTTTTAAATGGTGCGACCTGTTGCTCTCCTTTCTATTAGAACACAAGCTGTCAGCTGATGATTAAAAGAGGATGTATATTTCACGAAATTTACCGTAATTGAAGTATTTAATAATTCCTTACGGGGAAACAAATGCGAAGCAAGAGGCTTGCTGTTGAAGATTTTTTCCACCAATTATTGAGTTCCAAGATAATCCTACGGTGTATGTTTTGGACTCCACCGCCACTGGTGTAATTTATCTTCGTCCGCCATAATTAATGAAATAAAGTTGCCTTCTCACTCGCTTGAATATCCATTCCTTTATGCTTCGTTGTTAAATCTGTCTTGTGGTGATGGATGTATGAAACAAGAAATAATAACTCGACGAAGGGGCCTTGGATGCAATTTAAAAGCCAAGGAAAGCTAGGCAATTGTGTTTTACTTTTCAGTGGACATATTTTTTCATCGAAATTGAAATCTATTAATACTAGAGACAATTTTATGATAAGCGTCTTTGAACATGATCCTCTACCTTGCTTAAAGGGACCAAGTTATGTGCTTGGAAGCTAAGGGGTACGCGATAAAAACTTAAATAATTATAGATTTAAGGTAAAATGGGTTGTAAGAATGTGAATAATAAACAAAACCCTAATATTAGATTCATTTGAAACATAAATGGTCGAGTCATCGGATTATGTAATTAAAAAAATGGCTGGGAAACCGCTTATGATCTAGTTGGAATTCGATAAATGTTTACGCTCAGGTGTTCCCGAGGAACGATAATCTGGATTTCGTGTTCAGTGGAGGCTCAGCCCCGGGTTCCCAGAAACTATTCCTTCTTTTTTCCAAAGGGGAACATATTATACTGCCCCCCCGGGGAAGTTGGGGGAGTGAGTGGGTGGGCAGAACACGTGTCCGTCCCACTGGCGCGCGAGAGGCGCTGGCCTCCCTTACCCCTCCGGAGTCCGCCCTCCCCCCCCCCTCCCGACGGAACGGCGAGATTCCGAGGACGCGCGAGTCTCGGGTAAGTTTCTCCCGGCGAGGAGGCCTCTCTCTCTCTCCTCGCACCCACTCCATGCACGAGGGAGCTCGCCTCCCATCTCGTCGTGCAAGGAGGAACGACGAAGGAGGGAATTCAATTAGTGGCCGCATCGAAGTCCCCCGGTTCGAACGAGCGCGGGCCACGGCAGACTGGACGGGGGAACAGAAGCTTCCGGGCGGGCGCCACCATAGAGGGGGGAGAGGGGGGGTTGGGAGAACATTACATGTAGGTCGGAGGAAAAGATTTCGATTATTCAATGGATAGCTACCATAACTTTGCTGGCGAACGTGAATCAATAGGAAAGTTGGACCGTCGCTGAGATGTTAGTGCAGTGATCGGAAGTCGAGTGTTTGAAACACGGAAGCATAGGAATCAAATGGGAACAGTGTTTATTCAAAACTGTGCGGCAACTAACTCTTCATGATTTTCCCATTCTTGTCAAGAATTAAAATGTTTATAAAGGTGAGTCCTGGGAGGTGACCAAATAAATATATTTACTCTGGGCGAAATTATGTCGTATATAGCAAAAAAAAAGAAATTACCTCACGCACAGTTCCATAGGATTTGAAAAAAACTATTTGTCCAAAAATGGGGTGTAATTGTTTCCATCATCATCATCTTCTAAAGGCTAAGCCTTGTCTCTGCTGTAATTGTTTTAGAAATGCTAATATTACTTTGAGAGAACGTAAGTCTTCCAGAAACTGTGTTCATTGTCAATGAAATAAAGCCAAAGCAATGAAAATATACTGGGAGCCCAATAATTCGGCTCATATAATTCGTGTACTATGTGCATAAATATTTTGACCATCCGTAGTCTGCATCATTGATTTATGGAATCGGTAAATTGCGGAAGCAAAGTGCAGGCTCCAACCGTATCCATTTCGCTTGGAAGCTCCTGAATTAAAACGGGTTCGTCAAGATTATAAGCCAATGTGTTTTCGCGTGTTAATTTGATGCTCATCGTAATGGGAAAATATGTGATCGTTATTTAAGAGACAACAACAGAGGTATATCTCAAGGTTAATTATACAATTTTACTATTTATGCAAGAGTCATGGTTTAATATATGAAAGAAGTCGGGTGCTTACCGTGCAGTGCTTGTCAAATCCGAATTAAAATGAGAGATAAATGACCGGCAGCGGCTTTTTTCCTTAAGGAGATAAGGATATCCTTTCAGTCATACATAAGTGCTCGCATTGAGATTGTACATCACTCTTATCATGCAAGCCCTTTCCAAAGGGGATAACCCTTTGCAAAAAAAGCCTTGTACGGGAGTTCGCATTCCGACGCTGGTAGCGAGTGCTGGCATTCTGCGCTCTCCAATGATTCGAGCAAAATTCAGTTTCATATCTTGACCGTGTCGCATTCCACTCGATGCATAACAATTTCCTCTTATTCTAAATATAACTCGGCTTTCTGTGATTTTCGACTTGATAAGCAGTCGTTGGGATCCTGATGGCTTATCAAACCGAAACGTGTGGTACGTCGAATAAAAAACTGTTTTGGAAAATTACATGTTTCTATGCATCGCATATGATTTTTTTTCTTTGGCATGTCACTAAATACAGTTGCTGCCACAACCTACATCTGATCTGGTGGTTTTTATGAGCTAACAGTAATCTTTTCCCACATGTCAGAATGGAACTCATCTTTAGAGGAACTAAAAGTTAGTAAATAATGGTCAGCATAATAGGCACTGCAAGCTTTGGCTTGAGAATGACAAATTCCTTAATTCAAGCCTCCAGATAATGGTCAAATTGATCATTTTGAAAGTATTGAGATGTATTTATATGTGATAATGAGTAATATACCCAATATTGTTGTTGATTAATTGAGATTTTCTTCTCCTGAATTTATTGTTCATAGTTGATGCTGATGGGAAAGCTGATGGAAACATAAACCAGTCAAATTGAAAGGAGTTCATAGATAAGAAGTTCAGAAATGGCGTTGCAAAAAAGTTTTTATTCAGAGAAGGGTATCTTTTTCGAATCGATTATTCGATGCTTGGCCGAATAAGAGGATGGTCAACCGTTCCATAACAGGAAAACTCAAGTTGCCTGTATCTCTTCCGTGTTCATTACCCGCGAAACATGCGATTAGGTATCGACTGTGCTCATTTTATTTCTTCGTGTGGCATTACTAGAGGCATAACGTACCAGCGATAAGCGTCTTAGATAAGAAATCTGCTGTTAGCCTGCTTGACGAGGACAAAATGCCCCAGAGGAATCGCCGCGAGGGCCAGGGGCTTCCTGATGAGCGCTATTTTCCAGCTTTTAGAGGAGTGGATACTTTTCGATAATACAAAAGGAAAGTTGCTTGAATGGTGAAGGATTTTTCATGATAGCAATGAGGCGGGAGAGAGGATATTGGGGGACTGCTGGAAGTCTGTGTTTAAACGGCGCTGCTTGCTCTTCATTTCGCCAAAGAAGGCTAATGAAAGCTAAATTTCACTTTGGAAATATCATTTCCCTTGACCGGGACTCGAACCTTCATCCTTCAGTATCACACCAC
>CAUJGU010000407.1:0-17736 GCA_963169105.1 Ceriagrion tenellum
GATAGGATTAAAACTGTTGATCTGTATTTAAGACAGACAAACCCTGTAATTTTTATACATTAATATATATGGATATAAAGGCGAATGTAAGTGTATGTACCTGTTTCATTACATTGGCCACCATTCACGCGCAATTCGCCTGCTCACGGAGGAGAAATACAATAATGCCCGTAGCGTAGTCACCGTTGCTAAGTAACATCGCAGTGTGAGATTCGTCAGACGCCGGACCGCGCGAGAGGAAAGTAGCTGAGAATTGGTCCGTGCTGCATGATTCTAGACGTTTGAAGGTAAACTTTTCTTCATAGACGTAGTCACGAAAGTTTACGAAATGGTTTTTTTCCCTGGTTTCGGCGTGGCGGCACTCATGGCTGGTATAATTACAGGTAAGCTTGGCGGTGACATTTTCTCAAATTGGTCTATAGAACAAGACGTCACGCATCGTAACAAATTAGAAGGTGGGTAATGAATTTTTTGTACCTATGATTTTTTCTGTTTAATGTTGCCTGAATATATTGTGTACTGTCTTGACATGAAGCCGAAAATCTGGCAGCCCTCGTATGTTACCTTTCCCTGTATTTGTGAAATCTTTCATATTCCCGTTGCACGAACACCTCGCTAAGGGCAATTTCGGTTGCAGATTCGGGTTTAAAAATGTAAATCAATTGCCTAGTCGCCAACTAATCTATCGGAAGTGACATTTCCGTATGTGCAGTCAGCATTTGAGTTTCACAAGAAATGTTAAGTTTTAAGAAATCTGGTTCTCATGCGAATATGGCATTCTTCGTTGACAGAAAAATATGCGTTTTAGCAGCTAAAAACGTATTTTTCAATCAATTACGAAATTTTAAAGGATAACTGTTTGAAAGAATTCAAATCTTCATTCCTTCTGACATTTAATGAAAAAATTCCAACTCTCTATCTTGAGCGGAAGTAATTTAAAAAAGTAAAAACTGAAACCACTACACAAAACCCAATACGTACCGTAAAACCACCCAAGGGCCCCCTTATGGGCCCTGAGATTTTTTTACAGTGCCGCATTGATGTCCTCCTGCCTTGAACTATTACTCTCCAAAGTTTCAGTACGATAGGATTTAAACTGTTGATTTGTCTTTAAGACAGACAAACCCTGTAATTTTTATACATAAATATATATGGATATAAAGGCGAATGTAGGTGTATGTACCTGTTTCATTACATTGGCCACCATTCACGCGCAATTCGCCTGCTCACGGAGGAGAAATACAATAATGCCCGTAGCGTAGTCACCGTTGCTAAGTAACATCGCAGTGTGAGATTCGTCAGACGCCGGACCGCGCGAGAGGAAAGTAGCTGAGAATTGGTCCGTGCTGCATGATTCTAGACGTTTGAAGGTAAAATTTTCTTCATAGACGTAGTCACGAAAGTTTACGAAATGGTTTTTTTCCCTGGTTTCGGCGTGGCGGCACTCATGGCTGGTATAATTACAGGTAAGCTTGGCGGTGACATTTTCTCAAATTGGTCTATAGAACAAGACGTCACGCATCGTAACAAATTAGAAGGTGGGTAATGAATTTTTTGTACCTATGATTTTTTCTGTTTAATGTTGCCTGAATATATTGTGTACTGTCTTGACATGAAGCCGAAAATCTGGCAGCCCTCGTATGTTACCTTTCCCTGTATTTGTGAAATCTTTCATATTCCCGTTGCACGAACACCTCGCTAAGGGCAATTTCGGTTGCAGATTCGGGTTTAAAAATGTAAATCAATTGCCTAGTCGCCAACTAATCTATCGGAAGTGACATTTCCGTATGTGCAGTCAGCATTTGAGTTTCACAAGAAATGTTAAGTTTTAAGAAATCTGGTTCTCATGCGAATATGGCATTCTTCGTTGACAGAAAAATATGCGTTTTAGCAGCTAAAAACGTATTTTTCAATCAATTACGAAATTTTAAAGGATAACTGTTTGAAAGAATTCAAATCTTCATTCCTTCTGACATTTAATGAAAAAATTCCAACTCTCTATCTTGAGCGGAAGTAATTTAAAAAAGTAAAACTGAAACCACTACACAAAACCCAATACGTACCGTAAAACCACCCAAGGGCCCCCTTATGGGCCCTGAGATTTTTTTACAGTGCCGCATTGATGTCCTCCTGCCTTGAACTATTACTCTCCAAAGTTTCAGTACGATAGGATTTAAACTGTTGATTTGTCTTTAAGACAGACAAACCCTGTAATTTTTATACATAAATATATATGGATATAAAGGCGAATGTAGGTGTATGTACCTGTTTCATTACATTGGCCACCATTCACGCGCAATTCGCCTGCTCACGGAGGAGAAATACAATAATGCCCGTAGCGTAGTCACCGTTGCTAAGTAACATCGCAGTGTGAGATTCGTCAGACGCCGGACCGCGCGAGAGGAAAGTAGCTGAGAATTGGTCCGTGCTGCATGATTCTAGACGTTTGAAGGTAAAATTTTCTTCATAGACGTAGTCACGAAAGTTTACGAAATGGTTTTTTTCCCTGGTTTCGGCGTGGCGGCACTCATGGCTGGTATAATTACAGGTAAGCTTGGCGGTGACATTTTCTCGGAATGGTGTATAGAACAAGCCGTCATGCATGGAAAGAAATTACAAGGTGGCTAATAAATTTTTTGTGGTGATGATTTTTTATGTTTCCGTTTCATGTTGTCTTAGCCTGAATATTATGTGTACTGTTTTGACATGAAGCCGAAAATCTGGCAGCCCTCGTATGTTACCTTTCCCTGTATTTGTGAAATCTTTCATATTCCCGTTGCACGAACACCTCGCTAAGGGCAATTTCGGTTGCAGATTCGGGTTTAAAAATGTAAATCAATTGCCTAGTCGCCAACTAATCTATCGGAAGTGACATTTCCGTATGTGCAGTCAGCATTTGAGTTTCACAAGAAATGTTAAGTTTTAAGAAATCTGGTTCTCATGCGAATATGGCATTCTTCGTTGACAGAAAAATATGCGTTTTAGCAGCTAAAAACGTATTTTTCAATCAATTACGAAATTTTAAAGGATAACTGTTTGAAAGAATTCAAATCTTCATTCCTTCTGACATTTAATGAAAAAATTCCAACTCTCTATCTTGAGCGGAAGTAATTTAAAAAAGTAAAAACTGAAACCACTACACAAAACCTAATACGTACCGTAAAACCACCCAAGGGCCCCCTTATGGGCCCTGAGATTTTTTTACAGTGCCGCATTAATGTCCTCCTGCCTTGAACTATTACTCTCCAAAGTTTCAGTACGATAGGATTAAAACTGTTGATCTGTATTTAAGACAGACAAACCCTGTAATTTTTATACATTAATATATATGGATATAAAGGCGAATGTAAGTGTATGTACCTGTTTCATTACATTGGCCACCATTCACGCGCAATTCGCCTGCTCACGGAGGAGAAATACAATAATGCCCGTAGCGTAGTCACCGTTGCTAAGTAACATCGCAGTGTGAGATTCGTCAGACGCCGGACCGCGCGAGAGGAAAGTAGCTGAGAATTGGTCCGTGCTGCATGATTCTAGACGTTTGAAGGTAAACTTTTCTTCATAGACGTAGTCACGAAAGTTTACGAAATGGTTTTTTTCCCTGGTTTCGGCGTGGCGGCACTCATGGCTGGTATAATTACAGGTAAGCTTGGCGGTGACATTTTCTCAAATTGGTCTATAGAACAAGACGTCACGCATCGTAACAAATTAGAAGGTGGGTAATGAATTTTTTGTACCTATGATTTTTTCTGTTTAATGTTGCCTGAATATATTGTGTACTGTCTTGACATGAAGCCGAAAATCTGGCAGCCCTCGTATGTTACCTTTCCCTGTATTTGTGAAATCTTTCATATTCCCGTTGCACGAACACCTCGCTAAGGGCAATTTCGGTTGCAGATTCGGGTTTAAAAATGTAAATCAATTGCCTAGTCGCCAACTAATCTATCGGAAGTGACATTTCCGTATGTGCAGTCAGCATTTGAGTTTCACAAGAAATGTTAAGTTTTAAGAAATCTGGTTCTCATGCGAATATGGCATTCTTCGTTGACAGAAAAATATGCGTTTTAGCAGCTAAAAACGTATTTTTCAATCAATTACGAAATTTTAAAGGATAACTGTTTGAAAGAATTCAAATCTTCATTCCTTCTGACATTTAATGAAAAAATTCAAATCTTCATTCCTTCTGACATTTAATGAAAAAATTCCAACTCTCTATCTTGAGCGGAAGTAATTTAAAAAAGTAAAAACTGAAACCACTACACAAAACCCAATACGTACCGTAAAACCACCCAAGGGCCCCCTTATGGGCCCTGAGATTTTTTTACAGTGCCGCATTGATGTCCTCCTGCCTTGAACTATTACTCTCCAAAGTTTCAGTACGATAGGATTTAAACTGTTGATTTGTCTTTAAGACAGACAAACCCTGTAATTTTTATACATAAATATATATGGATATAAAGGCGAATGTAGGTGTATGTACCTGTTTCATTACATTGGCCACCATTCACGCGCAATTCGCCTGCTCACGGAGGAGAAATACAATAATGCCCGTAGCGTAGTCACCGTTGCTAAGTAACATCGCAGTGTGAGATTCGTCAGACGCCGGACCGCGCGAGAGGAAAGTAGCTGAGAATTGGTCCGTGCTGCATGATTCTAGACGTTTGAAGGTAAAATTTTCTTCATAGACGTAGTCACGAAAGTTTACGAAATGGTTTTTTTCCCTGGTTTCGGCGTGGCGGCACTCATGGCTGGTATAATTACAGGTAAGCTTGGCGGTGACATTTTCTCGGAATGGTGTATAGAACAAGCCGTCATGCATGGAAAGAAATTACAAGGTGGCTAATAAATTTTTTGTGGTGATGATTTTTTATGTTTCCGTTTCATGTTGTCTTAGCCTGAATATTATGTGTACTGTTTTGACATGAAGCCGAAAATCTGGCAGCCCTCGTATGTTACCTTTCCCTGTATTTGTGAAATCTTTCATATTCCCGTTGCACGAACACCTCGCTAAGGGCAATTTCGGTTGCAGATTCGGGTTTAAAAATGTAAATCAATTGCCTAGTCGCCAACTAATCTATCGGAAGTGACATTTCCGTATGTGCAGTCAGCATTTGAGTTTCACAAGAAATGTTAAGTTTTAAGAAATCTGGTTCTCATGCGAATATGGCATTCTTCGTTGACAGAAAAATATGCGTTTTAGCAGCTAAAAACGTATTTTTCAATCAATTACGAAATTTTAAAGGATAACTGTTTGAAAGAATTCAAATCTTCATTCCTTCTGACATTTAATGAAAAAATTCCAACTCTCTATCTTGAGCGGAAGTAATTTAAAAAAGTAAAAACTGAAACCACTACACAAAACCTAATACGTACCGTAAAACCACCCAAGGGCCCCCTTATGGGCCCTGAGATTTTTTTACAGTGCCGCATTAATGTCCTCCTGCCTTGAACTATTACTCTCCAAAGTTTCAGTACGATAGGATTAAAACTGTTGATCTGTATTTAAGACAGACAAACCCTGTAATTTTTATACATTAATATATATGGATATAAAGGCGAATGTAAGTGTATGTACCTGTTTCATTACATTGGCCACCATTCACGCGCAATTCGCCTGCTCACGGAGGAGAAATACAATAATGCCCGTAGCGTAGTCACCGTTGCTAAGTAACATCGCAGTGTGAGATTCGTCAGACGCCGGACCGCGCGAGAGGAAAGTAGCTGAGAATTGGTCCGTGCTGCATGATTCTAGACGTTTGAAGGTAAACTTTTCTTCATAGACGTAGTCACGAAAGTTTACGAAATGGTTTTTTTCCCTGGTTTCGGCGTGGCGGCACTCATGGCTGGTATAATTACAGGTAAGCTTGGCGGTGACATTTTCTCAAATTGGTCTATAGAACAAGACGTCACGCATCGTAACAAATTAGAAGGTGGGTAATGAATTTTTTGTACCTATGATTTTTTCTGTTTAATGTTGCCTGAATATATTGTGTACTGTCTTGACATGAAGCCGAAAATCTGGCAGCCCTCGTATGTTACCTTTCCCTGTATTTGTGAAATCTTTCATATTCCCGTTGCACGAACACCTCGCTAAGGGCAATTTCGGTTGCAGATTCGGGTTTAAAAATGTAAATCAATTGCCTAGTCGCCAACTAATCTATCGGAAGTGACATTTCCGTATGTGCAGTCAGCATTTGAGTTTCACAAGAAATGTTAAGTTTTAAGAAATCTGGTTCTCATGCGAATATGGCATTCTTCGTTGACAGAAAAATATGCGTTTTAGCAGCTAAAAACGTATTTTTCAATCAATTACGAAATTTTAAAGGATAACTGTTTGAAAGAATTCAAATCTTCATTCCTTCTGACATTTAATGAAAAAATTCCAACTCTCTATCTTGAGCGGAAGTAATTTAAAAAAGTAAAAACTGAAACCACTACACAAAACCCAATACGTACCGTAAAACCACCCAAGGGCCCCCTTATGGGCCCTGAGATTTTTTTACAGTGCCGCATTGATGTCCTCCTGCCTTGAACTATTACTCTCCAAAGTTTCAGTACGATAGGATTTAAACTGTTGATTTGTCTTTAAGACAGACAAACCCTGTAATTTTTATACATAAATATATATGGATATAAAGGCGAATGTAGGTGTATGTACCTGTTTCATTACATTGGCCACCATTCACGCGCAATTCGCCTGCTCACGGAGGAGAAATACAATAATGCCCGTAGCGTAGTCACCGTTGCTAAGTAACATCGCAGTGTGAGATTCGTCAGACGCCGGACCGCGCGAGAGGAAAGTAGCTGAGAATTGGTCCGTGCTGCATGATTCTAGACGTTTGAAGGTAAAATTTTCTTCATAGACGTAGTCACGAAAGTTTACGAAATGGTTTTTTTCCCTGGTTTCGGCGTGGCGGCACTCATGGCTGGTATAATTACAGGTAAGCTTGGCGGTGACATTTTCTCGGAATGGTGTATAGAACAAGCCGTCATGCATGGAAAGAAATTACAAGGTGGCTAATAAATTTTTTGTGGTGATGATTTTTTATGTTTCCGTTTCATGTTGTCTTAGCCTGAATATTATGTGTACTGTTTTGACATGAAGCCGAAAATCTGGCAGCCCTCGTATGTTACCTTTCCCTGTATTTGTGAAATCTTTCATATTCCCGTTGCACGAACACCTCGCTAAGGGCAATTTCGGTTGCAGATTCGGGTTTAAAAATGTAAATCAATTGCCTAGTCGCCAACTAATCTATCGGAAGTGACATTTCCGTATGTGCAGTCAGCATTTGAGTTTCACAAGAAATGTTAAGTTTTAAGAAATCTGGTTCTCATGCGAATATGGCATTCTTCGTTGACAGAAAAATATGCGTTTTAGCAGCTAAAAACGTATTTTTCAATCAATTACGAAATTTTAAAGGATAACTGTTTGAAAGAATTCAAATCTTCATTCCTTCTGACATTTAATGAAAAAATTCCAACTCTCTATCTTGAGCGGAAGTAATTTAAAAAAGTAAAAACTGAAACCACTACACAAAACCTAATACGTACCGTAAAACCACCCAAGGGCCCCCTTATGGGCCCTGAGATTTTTTTACAGTGCCGCATTAATGTCCTCCTGCCTTGAACTATTACTCTCCAAAGTTTCAGTACGATAGGATTAAAACTGTTGATCTGTATTTAAGACAGACAAACCCTGTAATTTTTATACATTAATATATATGGATATAAAGGCGAATGTAAGTGTATGTACCTGTTTCATTACATTGGCCACCATTCACGCGCAATTCGCCTGCTCACGGAGGAGAAATACAATAATGCCCGTAGCGTAGTCACCGTTGCTAAGTAACATCGCAGTGTGAGATTCGTCAGACGCCGGACCGCGCGAGAGGAAAGTAGCTGAGAATTGGTCCGTGCTGCATGATTCTAGACGTTTGAAGGTAAACTTTTCTTCATAGACGTAGTCACGAAAGTTTACGAAATGGTTTTTTTCCCTGGTTTCGGCGTGGCGGCACTCATGGCTGGTATAATTACAGGTAAGCTTGGCGGTGACATTTTCTCAAATTGGTCTATAGAACAAGACGTCACGCATCGTAACAAATTAGAAGGTGGGTAATGAATTTTTTGTACCTATGATTTTTTCTGTTTAATGTTGCCTGAATATATTGTGTACTGTCTTGACATGAAGCCGAAAATCTGGCAGCCCTCGTATGTTACCTTTCCCTGTATTTGTGAAATCTTTCATATTCCCGTTGCACGAACACCTCGCTAAGGGCAATTTCGGTTGCAGATTCGGGTTTAAAAATGTAAATCAATTGCCTAGTCGCCAACTAATCTATCGGAAGTGACATTTCCGTATGTGCAGTCAGCATTTGAGTTTCACAAGAAATGTTAAGTTTTAAGAAATCTGGTTCTCATGCGAATATGGCATTCTTCGTTGACAGAAAAATATGCGTTTTAGCAGCTAAAAACGTATTTTTCAATCAATTACGAAATTTTAAAGGATAACTGTTTGAAAGAATTCAAATCTTCATTCCTTCTGACATTTAATGAAAAAATTCCAACTCTCTATCTTGAGCGGAAGTAATTTAAAAAAGTAAAAACTGAAACCACTACACAAAACCCAATACGTACCGTAAAACCACCCAAGGGCCCCCTTATGGGCCCTGAGATTTTTTTACAGTGCCGCATTGATGTCCTCCTGCCTTGAACTATTACTCTCCAAAGTTTCAGTACGATAGGATTTAAACTGTTGATTTGTCTTTAAGACAGACAAACCCTGTAATTTTTATACATAAATATATATGGATATAAAGGCGAATGTAGGTGTATGTACCTGTTTCATTACATTGGCCACCATTCACGCGCAATTCGCCTGCTCACGGAGGAGAAATACAATAATGCCCGTAGCGTAGTCACCGTTGCTAAGTAACATCGCAGTGTGAGATTCGTCAGACGCCGGACCGCGCGAGAGGAAAGTAGCTGAGAATTGGTCCGTGCTGCATGATTCTAGACGTTTGAAGGTAAAATTTTCTTCATAGACGTAGTCACGAAAGTTTACGAAATGGTTTTTTTCCCTGGTTTCGGCGTGGCGGCACTCATGGCTGGTATAATTACAGGTAAGCTTGGCGGTGACATTTTCTCAAATTGGTCTATAGAACAAGACGTCACGCATCGTAACAAATTAGAAGGTGGGTAATGAATTTTTTGTACCTATGATTTTTTCTGTTTAATGTTGCCTGAATATATTGTGTACTGTCTTGACATGAAGCCGAAAATCTGGCAGCCCTCGTATGTTACCTTTCCCTGTATTTGTGAAATCTTTCATATTCCCGTTGCACGAACACCTCGCTAAGGGCAATTTCGGTTGCAGATTCGGGTTTAAAAATGTAAATCAATTGCCTAGTCGCCAACTAATCTATCGGAAGTGACATTTCCGTATGTGCAGTCAGCATTTGAGTTTCACAAGAAATGTTAAGTTTTAAGAAATCTGGTTCTCATGCGAATATGGCATTCTTCGTTGACAGAAAAATATGCGTTTTAGCAGCTAAAAACGTATTTTTCAATCAATTACGAAATTTTAAAGGATAACTGTTTGAAAGAATTCAAATCTTCATTCCTTCTGACATTTAATGAAAAAATTCCAACTCTCTATCTTGAGCGGAAGTAATTTAAAAAAGTAAAACTGAAACCACTACACAAAACCCAATACGTACCGTAAAACCACCCAAGGGCCCCCTTATGGGCCCTGAGATTTTTTTACAGTGCCGCATTGATGTCCTCCTGCCTTGAACTATTACTCTCCAAAGTTTCAGTACGATAGGATTTAAACTGTTGATTTGTCTTTAAGACAGACAAACCCTGTAATTTTTATACATAAATATATATGGATATAAAGGCGAATGTAGGTGTATGTACCTGTTTCATTACATTGGCCACCATTCACGCGCAATTCGCCTGCTCACGGAGGAGAAATACAATAATGCCCGTAGCGTAGTCACCGTTGCTAAGTAACATCGCAGTGTGAGATTCGTCAGACGCCGGACCGCGCGAGAGGAAAGTAGCTGAGAATTGGTCCGTGCTGCATGATTCTAGACGTTTGAAGGTAAAATTTTCTTCATAGACGTAGTCACGAAAGTTTACGAAATGGTTTTTTTCCCTGGTTTCGGCGTGGCGGCACTCATGGCTGGTATAATTACAGGTAAGCTTGGCGGTGACATTTTCTCGGAATGGTGTATAGAACAAGCCGTCATGCATGGAAAGAAATTACAAGGTGGCTAATAAATTTTTTGTGGTGATGATTTTTTATGTTTCCGTTTCATGTTGTCTTAGCCTGAATATTATGTGTACTGTTTTGACATGAAGCCGAAAATCTGGCAGCCCTCGTATGTTACCTTTCCCTGTATTTGTGAAATCTTTCATATTCCCGTTGCACGAACACCTCGCTAAGGGCAATTTCGGTTGCAGATTCGGGTTTAAAAATGTAAATCAATTGCCTAGTCGCCAACTAATCTATCGGAAGTGACATTTCCGTATGTGCAGTCAGCATTTGAGTTTCACAAGAAATGTTAAGTTTTAAGAAATCTGGTTCTCATGCGAATATGGCATTCTTCGTTGACAGAAAAATATGCGTTTTAGCAGCTAAAAACGTATTTTTCAATCAATTACGAAATTTTAAAGGATAACTGTTTGAAAGAATTCAAATCTTCATTCCTTCTGACATTTAATGAAAAAATTCCAACTCTCTATCTTGAGCGGAAGTAATTTAAAAAAGTAAAAACTGAAACCACTACACAAAACCTAATACGTACCGTAAAACCACCCAAGGGCCCCCTTATGGGCCCTGAGATTTTTTTACAGTGCCGCATTAATGTCCTCCTGCCTTGAACTATTACTCTCCAAAGTTTCAGTACGATAGGATTAAAACTGTTGATCTGTATTTAAGACAGACAAACCCTGTAATTTTTATACATTAATATATATGGATATAAAGGCGAATGTAAGTGTATGTACCTGTTTCATTACATTGGCCACCATTCACGCGCAATTCGCCTGCTCACGGAGGAGAAATACAATAATGCCCGTAGCGTAGTCACCGTTGCTAAGTAACATCGCAGTGTGAGATTCGTCAGACGCCGGACCGCGCGAGAGGAAAGTAGCTGAGAATTGGTCCGTGCTGCATGATTCTAGACGTTTGAAGGTAAACTTTTCTTCATAGACGTAGTCACGAAAGTTTACGAAATGGTTTTTTTCCCTGGTTTCGGCGTGGCGGCACTCATGGCTGGTATAATTACAGGTAAGCTTGGCGGTGACATTTTCTCAAATTGGTCTATAGAACAAGACGTCACGCATCGTAACAAATTAGAAGGTGGGTAATGAATTTTTTGTACCTATGATTTTTTCTGTTTAATGTTGCCTGAATATATTGTGTACTGTCTTGACATGAAGCCGAAAATCTGGCAGCCCTCGTATGTTACCTTTCCCTGTATTTGTGAAATCTTTCATATTCCCGTTGCACGAACACCTCGCTAAGGGCAATTTCGGTTGCAGATTCGGGTTTAAAAATGTAAATCAATTGCCTAGTCGCCAACTAATCTATCGGAAGTGACATTTCCGTATGTGCAGTCAGCATTTGAGTTTCACAAGAAATGTTAAGTTTTAAGAAATCTGGTTCTCATGCGAATATGGCATTCTTCGTTGACAGAAAAATATGCGTTTTAGCAGCTAAAAACGTATTTTTCAATCAATTACGAAATTTTAAAGGATAACTGTTTGAAAGAATTCAAATCTTCATTCCTTCTGACATTTAATGAAAAAATTCCAACTCTCTATCTTGAGCGGAAGTAATTTAAAAAAGTAAAAACTGAAACCACTACACAAAACCCAATACGTACCGTAAAACCACCCAAGGGCCCCCTTATGGGCCCTGAGATTTTTTTACAGTGCCGCATTGATGTCCTCCTGCCTTGAACTATTACTCTCCAAAGTTTCAGTACGATAGGATTTAAACTGTTGATTTGTCTTTAAGACAGACAAACCCTGTAATTTTTATACATAAATATATATGGATATAAAGGCGAATGTAGGTGTATGTACCTGTTTCATTACATTGGCCACCATTCACGCGCAATTCGCCTGCTCACGGAGGAGAAATACAATAATGCCCGTAGCGTAGTCACCGTTGCTAAGTAACATCGCAGTGTGAGATTCGTCAGACGCCGGACCGCGCGAGAGGAAAGTAGCTGAGAATTGGTCCGTGCTGCATGATTCTAGACGTTTGAAGGTAAAATTTTCTTCATAGACGTAGTCACGAAAGTTTACGAAATGGTTTTTTTCCCTGGTTTCGGCGTGGCGGCACTCATGGCTGGTATAATTACAGGTAAGCTTGGCGGTGACATTTTCTCGGAATGGTGTATAGAACAAGCCGTCATGCATGGAAAGAAATTACAAGGTGGCTAATAAATTTTTTGTGGTGATGATTTTTTATGTTTCCGTTTCATGTTGTCTTAGCCTGAATATTATGTGTACTGTTTTGACATGAAGCCGAAAATCTGGCAGCCCTCGTATGTTACCTTTCCCTGTATTTGTGAAATCTTTCATATTCCCGTTGCACGAACACCTCGCTAAGGGCAATTTCGGTTGCAGATTCGGGTTTAAAAATGTAAATCAATTGCCTAGTCGCCAACTAATCTATCGGAAGTGACATTTCCGTATGTGCAGTCAGCATTTGAGTTTCACAAGAAATGTTAAGTTTTAAGAAATCTGGTTCTCATGCGAATATGGCATTCTTCGTTGACAGAAAAATATGCGTTTTAGCAGCTAAAAACGTATTTTTCAATCAATTACGAAATTTTAAAGGATAACTGTTTGAAAGAATTCAAATCTTCATTCCTTCTGACATTTAATGAAAAAATTCCAACTCTCTATCTTGAGCGGAAGTAATTTAAAAAAGTAAAAACTGAAACCACTACACAAAACCTAATACGTACCGTAAAACCACCCAAGGGCCCCCTTATGGGCCCTGAGATTTTTTTACAGTGCCGCATTAATGTCCTCCTGCCTTGAACTATTACTCTCCAAAGTTTCAGTACGATAGGATTAAAACTGTTGATCTGTATTTAAGACAGACAAACCCTGTAATTTTTATACATTAATATATATGGATATAAAGGCGAATGTAAGTGTATGTACCTGTTTCATTACATTGGCCACCATTCACGCGCAATTCGCCTGCTCACGGAGGAGAAATACAATAATGCCCGTAGCGTAGTCACCGTTGCTAAGTAACATCGCAGTGTGAGATTCGTCAGACGCCGGACCGCGCGAGAGGAAAGTAGCTGAGAATTGGTCCGTGCTGCATGATTCTAGACGTTTGAAGGTAAACTTTTCTTCATAGACGTAGTCACGAAAGTTTACGAAATGGTTTTTTTCCCTGGTTTCGGCGTGGCGGCACTCATGGCTGGTATAATTACAGGTAAGCTTGGCGGTGACATTTTCTCAAATTGGTCTATAGAACAAGACGTCACGCATCGTAACAAATTAGAAGGTGGGTAATGAATTTTTTGTACCTATGATTTTTTCTGTTTAATGTTGCCTGAATATATTGTGTACTGTCTTGACATGAAGCCGAAAATCTGGCAGCCCTCGTATGTTACCTTTCCCTGTATTTGTGAAATCTTTCATATTCCCGTTGCACGAACACCTCGCTAAGGGCAATTTCGGTTGCAGATTCGGGTTTAAAAATGTAAATCAATTGCCTAGTCGCCAACTAATCTATCGGAAGTGACATTTCCGTATGTGCAGTCAGCATTTGAGTTTCACAAGAAATGTTAAGTTTTAAGAAATCTGGTTCTCATGCGAATATGGCATTCTTCGTTGACAGAAAAATATGCGTTTTAGCAGCTAAAAACGTATTTTTCAATCAATTACGAAATTTTAAAGGATAACTGTTTGAAAGAATTCAAATCTTCATTCCTTCTGACATTTAATGAAAAAATTCCAACTCTCTATCTTGAGCGGAAGTAATTTAAAAAAGTAAAAACTGAAACCACTACACAAAACCCAATACGTACCGTAAAACCACCCAAGGGCCCCCTTATGGGCCCTGAGATTTTTTTACAGTGCCGCATTGATGTCCTCCTGCCTTGAACTATTACTCTCCAAAGTTTCAGTACGATAGGATTTAAACTGTTGATTTGTCTTTAAGACAGACAAACCCTGTAATTTTTATACATAAATATATATGGATATAAAGGCGAATGTAGGTGTATGTACCTGTTTCATTACATTGGCCACCATTCACGCGCAATTCGCCTGCTCACGGAGGAGAAATACAATAATGCCCGTAGCGTAGTCACCGTTGCTAAGTAACATCGCAGTGTGAGATTCGTCAGACGCCGGACCGCGCGAGAGGAAAGTAGCTGAGAATTGGTCCGTGCTGCATGATTCTAGACGTTTGAAGGTAAAATTTTCTTCATAGACGTAGTCACGAAAGTTTACGAAATGGTTTTTTTCCCTGGTTTCGGCGTGGCGGCACTCATGGCTGGTATAATTACAGGTAAGCTTGGCGGTGACATTTTCTCAAATTGGTCTATAGAACAAGACGTCACGCATCGTAACAAATTAGAAGGTGGGTAATGAATTTTTTGTACCTATGATTTTTTCTGTTTAATGTTGCCTGAATATATTGTGTACTGTCTTGACATGAAGCCGAAAATCTGGCAGCCCTCGTATTTTATCTTTCCCTGTACTTGTGAAATCTTTCATTTTCCCGTTGCACGAACACCTCGCTAAGGGCAATTTCGGTTGCAGATTCGGGTTTAAAAATGTAAATGAATTGCCTAGTCGCCAACTAATCTATCGGAAGTGACATTTCCGTATGTGCAGTCAGCATTTGAGTTTCACAAGAAGTGTTAAGTGTTAAGAAATCTGGTTCTCATGCGAATATGGCATTCTTCGTTGACAGAAAAATATGCGTTTTAGCAGTTAAAAACGTATTTTTCAATCAATTACGAAATTTTAAAGGATAACTGTTTGAAAGAATTCAAATCTTCATTCCTTCTGACATTTAATGAAAAAATTCCAACTCTCTATCTTGAGCGGAAGTAATTTAAAAAAGTAAAAACTGAAACCACTACACAAAACCCAATACGTACCGTAAAACCACCCAAGGGCCCCCTTATGGGCCCTGAGATTTTTTTACAGTGCCGCATTGATGTCCTCCTGCCTTGAACTATTACTCTCCAAAGTTTCAGTACGATAGGATTTAAACTGTTGATTTGTCTTTAAGACAGACAACCCTCTACTTTATATATAAATATATATATATGTTATAGGTTCTTGCAATTAAGTAGCTGCAGATTATTGGTTTCGTTACAAAAATCGATCGTTCTTCTCATATCCCTGTGTGATGCATTCCAATCTACTCCAACACCAGTTTTCCAGCAATACCTCGGAAAATTTTGCCTAAGTGCAACCTCTTCAGTTGGTTCCACGTTAAAACCGCTAGATGGCGTTGGCATGCTATAACGGAGCCCTGTGGTCTCCATGTAGCCGATTTGTTTAACGGTGTAGTACTTCACAGCTGGTTCATGGATACGATAGACTGTTTGGAAGAGACGAGGGTTATCACATGCCTCAACATTCCATATGTCGTTGAGGAAGGGCTCTATGCTACATCATTCAAGTCAATACATTAATTTTAAAACGCCTCGATACCCAATGGAGAACTTCATTCGAGAGAGTCAATTTTAAAGCCGACGAAAAGCTACTGAGTGCGGGCCAGCGGTGGGATGGAGGGAAGCAATGCTTTTTGTAAGTAGTTAACGAAATTGCAGCAAAAATATTCTCGCCAAAACACAGATTGCAACGACGTTCGACGTACCGTGGTGTCATTTCTCTTTACCGCCTCTCTCTCCCTCCAACCCTGGCATTATTACTCTGTGTTATCACTGCGAGCTCGTTGTACCACCGGAATAGGGTCATGGGTGCTTAAGCGGAGGTAAGAAATTTATTTAATCAACACCTTACATGAACTAATGGTTGTCATCTTCTTCATTCCAGTGGCGACAAGTCCTTTTAAAGGCTGGTTCCTGTCAATTAGGCTCGAAGTTAGTGATTGGCCACTTTCAGTCCATTACTCCAAAGAGGAATCTACAGGACGGATAGGGTAGGCAATTTTCTACTTCTCCTAGCCATAACCTAAAATAACCTTACGTTGCGTTTTCAACAAACCTCACATCAACTCGAGTTTTTGTACTTCCTTTTTCAGAAGAGTGGGATGAAGGCAGGCATCGCCGCTCACATAATTTCAGTTTGACAGCGCCATTCCCGCTAGATAGAGGTATTGCATCTTTTTAAGAAGAAGAAACTCCAAATTAACCGGTGGTATGTACTTCCTCCATTTATGTTATGTGGTACACTGTGGTGAAATTGATGGGGTACACAGTACTTCGTTATTGACTTACAGTTTTGGGTGAAGTTTTGCGTTCTGTACAAATTTTCCAGTACGCTACGTAACACGTTCGTACATTACTAAATGCCAATTCAGCAGACTCCTTATATCTGGTAAGGGATTACACTTGTAAGTGTCGTATCTTCAACATTTTGTGAGGTTACTCATTATGCATTTAATACCTTGCTTGGAACGATTAAATACAAAACAGTTATTCGATGGGTTACATACATACACAACTTCTTAACAAGACACAACAGAATTATGAAAACTTTTTCACCCCTCCAACTCAGAGGTTATATTTAACAAAACCTGTCCACAAGGGATGCAAAAGAAATCATAACACAACAAATTAGAAATTGCTTGCTTTTTTCATAATTCTTCACAAGTCTAACCTGACTGGTGGTTTACATTGTGTGCGAAGGCTACTCAAAACATTTGGTTAGAACCGTTGACCAGACATCCCGGTTCAGTCAAAGCCCAAATCAGCCAAAACAATCCCTTAACTTATCCACAGTTGACTGTGAATCAGTTTCTGTCATTTCATAAATCAGTGGCCACTGACAGAAGGCACGAATAAGTATTAAGAATGTTTCAGTTAAAGGTGAACAATTCCCAAAAAAATATTGCCCAAACAAATACAATAAGGCCCAAAGAAATTTATGTGAATGCAGTCATACAAATGTTTAGCTTGATCAGCATTACTTAAGAATGATTTCTCAAAAATTACTCAAACAAGGATGACAGCTTTTAACATAAACCTCTAAACCTTCAGCCAGCCATGACCATGAAAAATACTCACCCGCAAGCATTTTTATTTTCACCATTGCACAATAAGCCTCGTGGATCTCACCTAACGGCTGTTCACAGACTTAGGTTGGAATTACACCCTATAATCCCACTCTAAAAGACCATTGTCCATTATAATTTCATTTAAACACCTAAAAATGGCTTTCACCCTTCATTTCTCTGTGCAGGCCAAACTTTTTTATAACATAATGCCACTAGGTGTTTCATTTTCCTCATCGCCAAAATTTTCTATCTTAAACATTTAGTGCTAAAACTCAATACATACCTTTTTCTTATGCCATTAGTAGCTTCATATGAGAAACATTTTAAATACAAAATGGTGAGGAACTGGGTAAGAAAATACACAACTTCTTAACATGAAACGAATAAATAATGACATACATTTCAATAACAGCATGTCATTAACAATGTATTCCTTTCTTCCAAATTATTCAATATCTGACCAATTGTGAGAGTGTTTATGATGTGAGTAA